>KZ808330.1:96869-139123 GCA_000696205.2 Oncopeltus fasciatus
TTTTTTATGGATTCTCCAGGATTCATTCCATATCTTTGTTTGAAAAAAAATCGTATTGAGAACCAAGATTTGATTAAGAGTGCAGTGACAGTCATTGACCTGAATAATTTTAAATGTGATACAACTCTGTATAATAGTAATGAAAGTTTTAGATGTTTTCATTTGATAGTTCATGATTTATTATTGAAATATATTTATTTATTTTTTACTAGACTGAAATTCTTTGAATTATACACTGTTGGTTAATTGCTTTTCATACTAACCATCTTTTATATTATTACTTCTATGAAAATTTGTCTTTCTTGTGGCTTTGGGTCTAATGTTCAAAAACTTTCGGTTCACTAATAAACATTATGTGTTGATTCTGATATGAACCCAGCCTTAATGTATTCACAAAAAATATTTATTTAGCTTTTTTCATTCTACGATAATTTGATCAAAATTAAATAGTAATAAAGAAAGTGCTTAAATTTTATTTTCAGATGGTTTGTTAGAGACCTAGTTATAAACTGTGCACAGGCAAGTCCTAAATAGAATACCTAGAGCTCTCAAATCTTTTTTTTCTTTTTTTTTTTCTTAATTAATTATTTTAAATGCATACTTCATGAACAAATCTATGCAAATCGCACTCCTTTTAAAATTTGTATTAACATTGGGATTAGGTACTGTTCTAAAATAAGATTTGGAACTTATAATAATTAATAGCATTTAAGAGCTCGGAACAGCACTCATCAAAGTTACCGTGGTGATGGCAACAATTACAGATGCAAAGAATTGGGTCATAATGATCATGTATAAATTCAAGATGATCAGTATTTAAGTAACCACTCAGAAGGGCAGTATGAAATTCATACTACCCTATTTAGAAATTGTTATTAATTGCATGGCTTATACAATTTTTTATTGTTGCATAACTATTACTATAACTAGTGATGATTAAATGTTACTGTCACAGTTCTCAATGCCTTCCCTAGCAACTTCTCCTGCTTAATATCGTTTTGTTTGACAAAGCACCCTCTTGATAACAATTTCCTCCTGACAATCTATGTCAATCAGATTCCCCAGGTTCCTAATTGTTCTTGTTAGGTTAATTCCTTCCTTATATTTTTTCGTATTGTTTGTTCATTTCCGTTATGCATATGATATTATTAAGAGGCCCTGCATGAAATAGGAATCCCTTCTAAATTATTTTGCCTAGAAAGGTGATGATCGATGATGCAAAGTGCTCTGTCCTTAAACAGGGAGATTTATCTCTGGAATTTGAATCTAAAGAAGAGAGTACACCTCTTTACAATTGCCTCAATCGCCTTGACAAGGCAATGACCTTGCTAGCTTGCTCTTTCATTTGGCTCTTGAGAAAGTAATAAGAAATACTGGATACAAAACGCTAGAACCATTTATGACAAGCTTTGCTGATGACTTGGATCTGATTGTGCAATTTTTCCAGTCACTAAAGAATACTTTCCTGAAGTTGGTTGAGACAGCGGAAACCCTGGGCATGTCAGTGAACCATGAAGAGACCAAGTACATGCATGTTGGTCTGGGAATGGTTTTAGCGGAAGTGCCATTGAGGATGGACCATTTTACATATGACTCAGCTACTCCAAGATCTCATTGGGAATAGATCTCCTTATTCTTAAAGCAAATAAGTGTTATTTTCAGCTAAATAAACACTTAAAAAGCAGGGCGATTACTCAAGGAAGTAAGTGTCACCTCTATAAAACACTTTCTGAGCTGCTAAAGTAGGCAAAACTTGGAGAAGACTTAGATAGTGTGCATGCTGTGACACAGTTCAGATCATGCTGTGTTCTTAAAAGTGTTAAATTAACACTTAAAAAGCTTTAATTACTCTGATTCTTCATACATCATAGCATAAAAGTGTTTTGCTATGTTTAAAAACCAAATTTTGAATAAAATTGCCAGCATGTTATAATCATTGTAAAAAAAAAAAACTGAAGTATAGTTTACAGAGGAGATTAGAGCTCATGCTACTTTGTAATCATCTGTTGGGAAGTACATATTTATTTTGAAAAAGTTTGAGTATGAAACATATGAAAAAGTTGGAGTATGAAACATTCAGTTGTTAATTTTGATGGAACATATGAAAGAAATTCTAATAAAGCTGATATCAGAATTTGCTGACGTAAAAATAAAATCCTTGTATTTCTAATGTACAAATTACTAATATATANAAACATTGTAATTTATTAATAATTAAAGTTATTTTTTAAATTCAAAGTAACTTGTTAATTACATTTGAATTAAAATGGTATGTATCCTTTATTATCCAAAAACATTGAAGAATAGTTAGATTAATTGAAATGAAATTTTAAAAAAACCAATGAAGAATTTAAAGCTACAGTGAAAGAACAAGAGGAAATTATAAATTTTGCCACAATATTAAGAAAAATATATTACTATATTAAAGGAAGAAAATGAAGACTCTAAATCCTCATTGGCTATTAAAATATAAGATGTTTTTAAATTGGCAGACATAAAATTGCATTTAAAGAGATATATGATTGTTATAGAATTGGAATAAGAAGTAAAAAAAAATAGTAAGTTCATGTACATAGTAAGACTTGAGGTCCTAGAAGCGAGTAGTACACTAACTTTGGATGATAGAAAACAGTTTAATCAAGATCAACCATACATTGCTGATCTTAAGATATAGAGGAGGTCCCCATTATTTAGAAATAAAAAAATTCTTCTTAGAGGAAGTCAGTACCATCAAGAAGAAATAAAATTCCTAGTGGAAAAAAAAGAGAATACAGGTCGCGAGGCAAAGAGAAAGTGTAAGAAGGAAAGTGGAATGTCTTCTTAACTACAACAAATTGCTTTCAAATAATGAAGAAATTCACTTCCTCTAGCAGCTGGTGTGGAAGAAGAATCAGAGCAAGGTTTATGGTTCCAGCCTGAAATAGAACCTAGTGAACAAAACCATATAGGTGTAAGTAATAATTTAGTTATTCATAGTTACAACATTTCATGTCTAAAAAGTAAAAGGTTTGATTTATTACTGTATTATACTAAAATATGATGTTTTCTTTCTATATGAAACTTTCATTGAAGCACAATTTATGTAATTATTTACTAAGCATTTTTTTCTGATTTTATGTTAATAAATCATAATTAATAAATAATAAATTCCCGTAGTAAAACTATCTAAGTTTGGTAGGGCATCTGGTGGGTGTATTTAAAGCATAAATATCGTCTTTATCCTTAAAGTATGCTTCTTATTATATCTGGATATACAGTAATGAAATTAACTTTAAATTAATTTTACCTCAAGACCTATCTTTATTGTACCTGGCTATTTAAATTGTAGTAAGTGGGAAAATTATTTCTTATACTTGAATAATGTAATGTTAGCGTTTAATTTTGTGGAATTCTCATTTTTCTCCAAACAGTGATAGTTAAAAAAATTAAACTATTTTTTATTAGTAATTACTTTAAAAATTCTTCGTTTATAACAGGTAGAACTAGAAAAATGGAGGAGTAAGTGAGTTATTTAATTAATTCTACTACCCGCCTACTACAGCATCATGCATTCAGTTTGCCGAGCCATTAACTAAAAACGCATTTTTGGATAAAGACTTCACGGTATTTGAGCAACTAGAGATAAAAAATAGATGAAAAATAATGAGCTGTCTGGAGTAGATCAGTAAATCTACAGATTATTTATGAATTTCATAAATAGGTTCCCACAGTTTATCTTCAAGCACTCCTCAATGCATACAATGTTATATTTGCCAAGGGAGATATCCCTGCCAGTTTTACAGAGTCAATAATGTTTCCCGTTTATATAAAGAGCGATATCCAAGATGTTACAAATTTTAGATGGCTATCATTTGAGAGTCTTGGTCATTAATGTAATCTCAATCAAAATAAAGTCTATTATCTAAATCTGACAGAAAGTTTTACTAACTTTTTGAGGAGCAGGATGATTTTAAGGCTTGGGAAAATGTGCTGGTGAGAACCTGGCAAAGGCTCATTGAATAGACCAGGGTCCCTACTGGGTTGTAGCGCCACATAATGGAAATGAAATAGCATTATTTATTATTATAATGTCTATTGTATTAAAGCCATGAAACAATTTTTAATGGTTTTTTTTTTATCTTAGACAATACAGATAAAATTGTTCGAGAAATTTGATAAATGTCTAAACAAACAGTTTTTAAAGTTTCCTAAGCTTTTTTTAAATTTTGATAATCAACTTGATGACAACTTAAAATAATATTTTTTTCCAACATCCTATGACTAAATATATATCTTACTTGATTATGTTCAGAGGTTGGTGATCAAATAATATCATTCAGCCTACTTTAAAAATCAGTCCCACAACAGGCTATATAGGCCCAGGGGGAAAATACATGTTAAAGATGTATTTATTCCTGACCACGACACTAGAGAAGTTGTAAGATCAGAACACCACTATGGCCGCCTGATTTTTTTCCCATTCGATGAAGAATGGTTCTCCATGAGTTCTGGTTGTGGAGGACATACTCTGGGTCATTACAAGTAAAAGCAGACAGAAAAATAACCAACTGTGCACTGAATATTGAGCATTGAACCTGGGACCTTTGGCTCAGGAGTCCAGTATCTTAACCACCAGACCATCGTGCCTCTTAAGTCTAATTTAAAGGACTATATTATTAGTCATTTGTCAATATGTGATATGATAAAAACACATTGCTAACATTCAATTATTGAGCTTCTCAAGTAAATTATATTATTCAAGTTTCCTTTGTAGTCTTCTACTGATCGGCCGGCAATTAACAATAACTAAATTATGAAAGAGTGCCTTGATTCATTATTGTGCCACTGTTAGTTCTAATATTATTCACTAAAAACTTCTTGAAATGCAAGACTTATATGGTAATTTATTATTCTCAGATGAATTTACAATCTGTTTTTCAAAACAATGCTGTCAATTTAAATAATTTAGTAAACCATTTAGCTCAACTAGATTGAATGATAAATGAATAAAAAGTAAAAATAGAGAAAAAAAAAGTTGTTATAATGTTTCTAAATTGGTGAATAAAAGGAAAGCATAATATCGAATATGATTTAGGCATAAATAGTATTTCCTGAAACAGATGAAATTTTACAAATCTTAAAATTTACATGTTTGTAAGTGTTTATGGTGGAAGGAACTTATCCTCTACATATTTTCTCATCAAATTATTACTAAATTGACAAAAAAAAAAAGTTTAAAACTTAAAAAAAGCTTTAAAAAAATGTTTAAAATTAGAATTAATTTTATTTATTTATGCCTTACAATGCTTCAAGTCTTTTATTTTTAATAGCTACAATCTATTCTAAGCTATACTTATTATTTATAGAAATTACTTCACCTCTATAAATTTCTTCAGATTATGTTTCAAATTAAAAAAAAAAAAAGTAAATAAATATTGCTTAGGTTTTGATTGTTTGTGACAGAATGAATGGTTGTTGTTGTTCTACTTTAGATGATTTTACCTGTGTGAATTTAAGCTGCATAAAAAGTTATTCTGAGTCTGTTTCATGTTGTGAATGAAGTTTAGCTTCAAATATTTTTATATAATTTTGTTGTATTAAAACTTATTTTTGTTTTACTAATAATCTCTTCCCCCCACCCTTAAACCCTACAAATTTAATTTAAATTTGTTGTTTAAATTACCCTCTTTGCTAGTTTTTAGTTTCTGAAAACAGTGCTTAGTTTTAACTTGACATTTTTTCTTTTATTAATATTTTCTAATGGAGGTTACTACTTATGGATGAGCCATAAATTGAATTCTTTATTTTAGTTAAGATTCGCATAATTTACATAAGTAAAAGCTAATTGTGAGCAAACATTTACTTGTCATTGTATGATAACTCAGCCTTCTTTAGGAAGAATTCCTATTCATCTACAGTTTGAACAATTTACTAAATTTTGGCAGTTGTTAATTTTGGTTTAAAAAAAGAAGGAAGAAGAAAAGTCTATTTTGATTCCACTAATTCATGCATATAACACAAAACAAAATGTGACGTGTAAACTTGCAAAAAACTTGTGCTTCTTACACCAATGGTCCTGAAGGGGATGTGATATCAAAAGGCCTCAAATAATAAAAATATTTATGTGGAGCTAAACTTTCATTTAAATTTTAAAATTACATAGAAAATAACTTGCACCCCACCTTAAAAATGAATATATTGTATCTGGCAATTGTTGTTTGTAACAATATATGAAACTTATGTCCCATATCACTACAATTTATTATTTAACTTATTTTATCTGGAATATACTTCACATCAATCAAATATTAAAAAATTGGAAGACTTATTGTGCACAAGTGCCATTCAAGTCATTTTTTTTTCAAAGTATTTTGAATTAAAGTTTTTGATGCTTTAATCAAACTGGAAATATTTATCTCAGAGATTTAATATCTCACAGGCTGTTAAATGCATATATTATCTGCTTTTAAATTATTTTGAATTAATTGATCTTCAAAATGTTAATTATTCTCTACATAATAAAGCCACAAATCACTAATCGTAATTTTGGTGATCAACTTATGGAATTTTACTTTTCCCTGTTATCAAAACTGATTTTTTAAAAATATTTTCAATAAAAAATTGACTGAAAATAGGAACTCTTCAATCACACATTATTAAAGAAAGTATAAATGAGCAGTTTGTGTTTTTCTTCTTTTTAAATAATCAAATTTAAATTTATGTACTTCAGGTGCAAGTTTCGCAGACTAATGTTCAGCCACAGGCTACGGAGCGGGCCTCTCCTCAGGTATGAGAGATTATTTCAGTTTAGTGAGCAGTTAATTCTTTTTAAATCGATGCCTATTACCAAACATTTTTCCTTAACTCTGTTTAGTTAATGGACTAAAGGTAAAGTACTAATCATCCTCTGCTAACTTTGACTTGATTGAATATAGCCTTGGCTTTTGCTTTATTGTTTGCCCTTCCTGACAGTTTATGTGCTAGCATTTGGTGTAACTAAATCAATGTTTAGGCTTGAAGCTTCTTTTAAAAACTCATTTAATTTTTTTTATATATATTGAGACACAACTTTTCTTAGCAAAGATTATGTTTCTGCAAATTGAATTGCTATTATTCTGTTTTGGTTTTAAATTTAAAGCATAAAACTCACAGGCAAAATTAATTAAATGAAATATTCAAATAGAGAAAGAAAAAAAATCTTTTAATTCATTAAAGATTCATCTTTTGTCGTAATCTAATCATAATTCATCTTCTTTTCTATCTCTCAGTTTAGTTATATCAATCTATAATTAAAAAATCGATTTTAATTTATAATTTATTATTACTATTAGGTTTTATATGTTATAAATGTTAAAATGCTTTGAAGTTGAAATTTTTTAAACTAGTTCGTAATTGGAAGTAAAGTATACATAATTCATAAATTTTAATTTAAGAAAGAATGAAGTTATAATAAAAGTTATAGCCTTGACAAAAATCTATTTTACTTCTTAACTTGATACACGGTCATTAATTGGAAGAAAATGCATTCCTTATATAATTTTGTGAATTCGTTACAACTTTTTAATCAAATTATTTTAATTTAAATAGAAATTATAGGTTTTAGGTGAATATATTTTTTCAGTTTGAATTTTATTTGGATTATTTGACTTTTAAAGGCACTTGTAGTCTAATTAACAAAACTAATTTCGCTGTAATACAGTTTAATTTTTCTTGGGTAAACTCAGGTTTTTATATAATTATTTGTTTATTTTCATTTGAAATTATTTGAGTATAAATATATATTTATATTTTTTTTTATTTGACCTTTCTTTCAACCTTTTACGCAATTACATTTACAGGGGTATGTGGAATACTTTTCCTACATTTATATGTAAAGTGAAGGATATGGGAATAGATATAAAAGTTTTTTTGTTTTTTTTCGTATTTAACAAAGTAGGACTGAATTTAATAAGTAGTACAATCCACCAGTAAGCCTTTGATGTCTCCAACAGCTCTCCTAATTTTAGACAATTGAGCTATATTATTCTTAAAATAACAATAAGTGTTAAACAATTATACCAGAGTGAGGCTAGTGTATGCACTACCTACACGTAAACTTGGCTAGAAGGTAAAAGAAAGGACGAGAAAGAATAGTTTACACATCTTGTATCCTTCTTTCTTTGTGTAAAATGTACTTGTCTGTATCAACTATACCCTAATAAAAATATGACATTCCTATGGAGTCATTTGTGGTCATATGAAAAATGATGGAAGAAAACTGTATTTCTTTTAATATTTTCAGGCTCTTTTCAATACTAATTTGTCCTAAATAAAATAAGAATCAAGAACAACAAATATATAAGGCAACAAAAAAAAAAAATATATATATATATATGTGTGTGTGTGTGTGTGTGTGTATATGGATTCCTGTTAATTCTCTTAATATATCCAAGTTATCCATTCTTCTAATTATAATGTTATTCTTGGCTTTAATGTATATTCAACCTNTTTTATTTATTTTATTTTTTTCTGTGTGAAGAAGGAATTAATTAATGGTTGCCACAGATAGCTAATTTCGTTTTGTTTTTTGTTTTTTTTTGGGGGGGGGGGCTTGTGACTTTATTTTCAATTGTTGGAAAATTGTATATTTTATGTAACTTGTGGCTTTATTCACTTTTTTTGAGGTGTCACCTCTTATCTGTTTTATTTTACATGTCTCTCCTTATAATTAACTAATTAATTAACACTTATTATTTTGAACAAACCTTATTTTATTGTTTACTATTTAAATGTTTTTACTGTTGCAGGTCCTGAGCAACCAGCCACAGACTTCAAGTGGAGGGCAAGTCCTTAGGCCAGCCCAGGGTGTTAAGCGGAGGTTTGAATCAGCTCCTCCTCCCAACCAATTACCTCCTAATTACCAGGTTATGTATTTTTGAAATAAAAATATAAAATTATCATTAAAGGGTTTAAATTGGGAAACGATAAATTATTTAATTTTTTATACATTGAAGGAATAATTAATATAGTTTCTTTAGTTTTATATAACAAATTATTTGAATGAATTAAATAACTATACAAATAAAAGCTTAAAAAATTAGTTATTCACGCACACATACCAGATCATTCAAAAAGTCCTGCCTATTTTTTTTTTATAGTTCATGGTTTTTATTTTATTCTAGAGGCTTTGTTTTTCAATAAATTCAAAACTCAACTTTAATCCATGTAAACAAATATTAATCCTTTATGAAAAGAGGGGTGAATTTGAATCCAGTCCTCTTTAAGCATTCTTCCTGACAAATCAAAAATGATTCCAGTGGATACTCGTATTGGATCAATTATGTTTTGTGAGTATAAACTCGGTTTCTTGAATGACCTAGTATTTATAACAGGTCTGGTTTCTCTTAGTGGAATTATTAAAATAATAAAATTAAAATTTGTGAAGGGTGTATGTATGTGTGTATATATATATATATATTATAATGTGTATAGTAAAATAAGAAATACATTTATTTATTTAATAATTTTACTTAATAATATACTTATATTACTTGTTAATGTGAAGAAAAAAACGAAAAAAAAAAAACTGTGAATGCAGTGGATATCTCAAATGTCCGTTGTCTGACCCTTTTTTACTCCCCTCCAGACCAGCACTTCATTCATAAATATAATGCCTTTTCTTTTTCCTCCTTATTTACTACTGCTGTACCATGGAGCATGCCCTGTAAATTTCTCATTTTTAAATTTTAATGTCTGGTAAGAAAGATCTGGCCGCCCAACTTGAGAAACATAAAAGAACCATTCTAAAATCCTAGAGGTATGCCTGTCTTCTTTCTTACTCTATCTCCACTTTTATCATTTATTTTTCTTATTTCCTCAATTATTATGATAAATGTTTTGAAATGCTTATAAATATTTTGTTTATATTCATTTTATGATTAAACAAATGATTTACATTACAAAATATTTTACAAACATTTAGTATTTGACAATATTCTTTGTCATTAACCTTGTTTATAAAAACTTTTCATTTTCTATGAAAAGCTTTTGTAGACAAGGTTTATGGCAAAGACCAATATTTTCAGTAATTTTAAAATTCAACACCTGAATTTTTTCCATATTATTTAATTTGTATACATAAAAATATTATTTTCTTTTCATTTAGACAATTCCACCTCCTCAAGGAGTTCCTCCTCAAGCTATGACTCTTCAATCAGTCCGTAAAGGAGTTGGGTAAGTCTAGTCAGTATTTTTAATTTCTGTTGATGTGTATTGTTTGTTTAAATAGAGAGCCTTTTAATTAACCTCTTGAATGTTTTTCTGTTATTTTATTCATATTTTCTAAAATTAATTTAAATATTGTGCTGTCTTAATAATTGATACCTTTTATTACAGGATTTATTGTGTTTTGCTTATTTTTCCTTCAAGGGATTAACTTTAGTTTACAATTCTCTACAATTTTTTTTATTTATCATATTCTTTTAATAAATTCTTGCAGCTTAAATCATCAGAAAGGTTTCAGTATGTTATTTACTACCAATGAAGAATTCCCAATAACCTTTTTTGGCATCTATAAATAATTAAGCTCTTGGTTATTCATTTTGTTTCACTAAACTAATGCATTTGTCATAATATCATTTATTTTTCAGTTATTTATTAATGAGATAATCGTGATGTCAATACTTTCCTCAATCAATCTATATTAGCTTAGTTATTTTCTGTACATGTATTTTTTTAAATATATAAGCAGTTCTATTGCCTTTATTTTTTTAAACTTAAAAATCTTTTTAAAGATTAAGATTCTCATTTTATAAATATTATTTTTGTTGTATTTAATCCCATATTATTTTTAAACAATAAATGCAAGGAATAGAATAGGACGTACGAGTGCGGGGAATTTAATAAGTTATCTGTCTAGTCTCTGTGGTCCAATCGGCTAGCACGCCGGCCCAGATTACAGGAGATCCTGGTTCTAGTCCTGGCTGAGTCAGTTAGATTTTTTATTCCATTTCCTTGCGTTTTAAGATTCTCATTTTTCTTTTCTTTTTGTCTCTTATGATCAAATACATCATTTATGCTTAAATTGTTGACCATTTTTTAAGTAACTTAAAAGCAGGCTTAAGGTATCTGATTTAAACACAACAAAATGATAAGGAACTGAAGGGGCAAAGTCCATTTAAGAGTCAAACGTGGCTAGAATCATTTCTTTAGACATTGAGTGTTCTACACAAAGTTCTAACTCTTAAGTCTAAGTTTGTGACGGATGAAAATAGTCCCCATCTTAGCTTTTTAGACTTATTAATTTTTAATTTCCTCCCTAATTTATTAATAATTGGTATTGTTGATGACTGTACAAGATATAATAATAGATTTTCTTCCTATTTTATATTTTGTTATGATGATATGTTTACCAATAAGAGGTATTTAAATAAATTTTAATGGATTTTTTTTTTTAAATAGATTCTGAACCAATAATAGCTCATTTGTGTTTAGCTTTCATCAATAAGCCGAAAATCATTCAAACTGTTTTGCTATTTTAATTTCTTAAAAAATATTTTATCAAAATATTATATCATTTTGTTTCAGATCAAAATTTCCATTTGTTCTGTTGTATTAGTAATGTCCTATTAATTTTATTTTACATTTTCAGCCCTATTCAAAGAGGGAGAGAGTTAAATTTTAATGTTTCAGGAAGGACCAATTCTCTTCTACTGTATATTAAAGTCATACTAATTTATTTTGTCAATATAATTAGTTATATCAATCATAAATCTCTTGTTTACTTAAGTTATTATTTGTCCAACTACATAATTCCTTATATAACCAGTTAAACATTTTAACTGTAGACCCCAAGAAAACATTTTAGTGTTAATGTTCATCCTAAAGCATCATGTTATAGCTATACAAACTTAAACATTATTTATCTATTACACTGAGAAACACATTTTTTGTTGAGTTTGATCTGACACTGTTTTTAACTAATTCTTGGCATCTAAATCTGAGAATAACCTCAGATTTTGTTTTTTACATCAACTTTTTAAACTAAAGGATATCCTCAGAAATCATAAAATCATGCATTTAAAAGAACATAAAGTAAAAATGTACCAAATATACAGTTTACAAAACATTTAATATAAGTTAAATCGAGTTCATACATATACAATTTTTACATTGCAATTATTTTTACATTCACAAAATAACAAAAATAAATAATTTACCGTTTCTTCTTCTGGGTTGGACCGTGTCAAATTGTTGTTATTTGCCGAGCTTTCGCACATCATGTGATGGCTTCTTCAGGGCTGAAAAAGAGAAATTACACCCGGAAGAAGAAACGGTTAATACATCTGACGACCGTCGAAGCCTATGTGAACATCTAACCAACCTGTACGGGGAGGATGTTGTTCAGAGAATGAAGAGCATTGACAAACCCGGAAGAAGAAACGGTAAATACATCTGACGACCGTCGAAGCCTATGTGAACAAAAATAAATAAATTGCATTTGAGTGTGTGTACAATTTAGGTTGTCATTATACTTAAATACTTATACTTAAAGGGATATGCTATCGCTTCTATCTGTGGATAGTGTGGCTTAAGTTTGTTTTTTCTTTCTTGAATTAAGTATTATTTATATCAGTATATTGTTACTTGCTGTTGAAACATTATTTTTGGTTTGTGTGATAAAATTTTAAATAGGAGCTTTCCTTTCCTTTTGTAAACATGCACTTATTTGTTTGATAAAACTTAAAGCATTACTATAGTAAAACTAAAGTATAGTACTACTATAATAACTATAAGTAATACTAAAAAAATCTCTTTGTTTGCTGCTGACCTTGTATAACTTAAGTTACAGTAATTTTTGACCACTTGTTTATACTGAACACTGAATATATTGGGAGATCTTGAATATCAACTTGAACAATGAAATAGGAAGAAATCTTTCCAATTGGATAGAATTATGGAGAATAGGAGTGTAACACAATCAGAATAAAATGTTTACAGGATTGCAAAAAATAAATGCTGTTTCCTGAATCTACAGTAATTTTTTTTTTTTAATTTACTGTACTAAAATTAAAACGAATTCCATGTAAAAACTTTTTTTTACATGAACAGCTGTATATTTTAGTCAATATTTGCTCTACTGTATATACAAATGCTATAGTTTTCTGTATTTTTTAAAATTAAAATTTATTTTATGCAATAATTCTTAACTCCTCATATTTATATTAGCCTGTTTTTGTTTTTGTTTTTTTAATCAAAATTTTCTTAGCAGGTAGATCTAAAAGAAGCTGGACTAGGCCACTATTTTTCATGCAGGTTTTCTCAACTGAATATGCAGTGTTTCTTTCTTTCCACTTCCATCTGTTCTATTTTTTGCCGCTTTCCTAAGCTTTTTAGCAGGGCATCAGTATTGCTTGTAAATCTGCTATAACAACTCTACACTATGGCTCAATTTATAACTTTAAAAAGTCTTATTTCATTGAGCAACCTATGCAGTTGTGACATTTTTTGCTTCCAATGAAAATTTTTTTTCTTGACTGTGAAGTAAGTACTAATTTGTATATTCTCTCCTGATGTGTTTGTAAATACTATACTCAAAAGAATAAATAAATGAAAACAACTACTGATGTTACATTTTTTCCTTGTAGCAGTTAAGAGAAGGGAGCATTAGGAGCTTATTTTGATATTTTTTATTTTAATTACTGCATACACTATCATGCATCAGAAGATCTTATATAAATTTATTGCTTACAGCCTATTTCAAAGTCAAAATTTCTTTAGTTAATTTACTTATCTGTTTAATTCATCCTTAGCCCAGTCCAGATTCTATGCAGTTCTGGTCTCATAAGGAGGGGATATATATCAAATATCATATCAAAGCTTAAACCTTTCAATTCTTCTAGTGCTGTGGACATCATCATTCCATTTTGAACACAAGTATCTGGACATAATTCTTATGTGTCGTCTCCGCTTACAATCACAGTATAGAATGCTCCAAATTGTTTCTCTCTCTCTATGTCTGGCTCATAGATCTTACTCTCAGACACTTTCAACCATTCAATGCTACAGAAAAAAATGACATATATGTACTTTTTATAAAAATTTGCATTCTACTTTTGTAAATTTCTATTTTGGCTTAAATACTGAATACATTTCTGAATATATACAATGTTACCAGGGCTTCTAAATGCCTGCCTATGCATTTTTTTTTTTTTTTTTTTTTTTTGTAGAGTTTTTGACTGTAAAGATTATTAGTTGAGAGTTTTTGTTAAGGTTCGGTCAAGGTAGGTACAAAAAATTACAATTTTTAAAAAATATATTTTTTTCTTATCTGCCGACATTTTGACTTACATTATATGCCACCTTCAGGGCTGCTGAAATACAATGTCATAAAAAAAAAAAAAAAAAACTATACAATTTTAATGTTCTAACGGAGAGTTTTTTGACCATATATATTATTATTAGATGATTTTTGTTGGGGTTCGGTCAAGTTAAATAAAAAAAAAAATACAAATTTAAAAAAAAGTGCATTTTTTAAAAATTATCTTCGACCTTTCGGCTTACATTTTAAGCCATCTTCAGGGTTACCATGAAGATAGGACGTCCCCTTTTGTCTTCATGATAGCCCTGAAGATGGCTTGCAATGTAAGCCGAAACGTCGGCAGATAATTTTTAAAAAATACACTTTTTTTTAAAATCTACCTTGAACGAACCCCAACAAAAATCATCTAATTATATAATTNTTATGGTGATAATTAAACTAAGTTTCATAGCCTAAATCTTTGTTAGGAATTAAAAAAAAAAAAAAATATAAGTTAAACCTTAATTTTCTTGACAGAATTTTACCTCTTTTTTCATCGAGGAGATTCGATACTGTACTATTCTATCCAGAAGGGATAGTTAGGCTAGTGCAGTACCGAATCTAAAAACAGGAATAAAAGAGTTAAGAAGGTTCAGCCCCTGGAATGCTAACTTATTTAGGACGAGCTGACGCCGACAATATCTGCCACGTAGGGGCGGGGGAGGTTCTCAACCCCTATCGATTCCCGCAATGCAGACTCTTGGCGCCAGAAGTCGGGCAGTTTCCGCAGCGGCACGACCCTGGTGGAGTCAGGCCCGACGTTTTGGCTAGTACTTACTTGGGGAAATATCTCGAATTATTATTCAGTCATACACTGCGATTCATGCTACATAAAGCAATGAAAAAATAATAATAAAAATGTTGAAATGGAGAAAAATGTTCAAATTGTTTTTCAAAATCTTTTAAATTTTCTTACATAGCTTTCTACATTCATACTCTTGATATCACAAAATTTTTTATTCTATTTCCTTGCATTTATTGTATACAATTTATATTATTATTGTATAAAATTGATGTAACTAAAAGTAATGTGATATCCATTGTTGTGGAAAAACTATAACAAGTGTGTAGAAAATTCACCACACCTACCAATCATGAAGGCAAGAGAGGACAAGATGTCACTTTGATCAAATGTTCATGACTTCTCAGGTTAGGTTTGGAAATTAGGAAAACTTAAGATGGACAAGTGAAAGGGTGGGAGGTGTGTGGCGGTAAATACTAATGAAGGGCGACCTGCATCAAAGGGGGCAATTCCAAGAAAAAGGTAAGAATTTTTCTGGATAAGTAAAATAAGGATGTAGGAGACAAGTTAGACAGATTGATTTAGGTGGAGGGCTAATGGTTTTCAGAATGTTGAAAATGTTTGAATAAGTTGAAGAAATTTGTTCTATATCAGTTCTGTTGTTAACTGGATTCTGTTGTAAGTTAATGTGAACGGTTTCAGATAATAGGTATTTGTGTTACCAATGGAAAGAATGGTAATGTAATTAAATTCAAAGCTGTGTCCTTTGTGAAAGACATGTTTTGTGAGGGCATTTACAAAGGAGACACATCTGATTTTGATAACATTACCATTCTTTCCACTGAACCCTATGAACACAAAACTGGTAATGTGTATTTGTATTGTTTTGTTTAATCTGTAAATCTTTTTCTCTCATACAACATACCTCATCTCTGTTCATTCCAATCTATAATTCTATAAGTGCATTAGTGTGTATTGTATTTCAGCCTTGATGATGACTTATAAGTTCAGTCGAAACATTAGAAATAATTACTAAATTATTTATTATTGGAAATAAAATATTTTCCCCACAATTTTGAAGTATTTTATTCGTGTGATTATGGCCGAAACCCCGACTAATTTCTCCAACTTAAGACTGACAGATACCTTCACCAAAAATCTCTCTGGCACCCCTAACTATCAATCTTGCTCATTATTTACCAACAGTCTACAGCTACAAAGTTCATTATTTTACCCACAAACTGAGTTTTATCTTTAGAATAAAATTCTAATTCATTTATTTACATAGTCATGTAATGACCAACAATAAGAATTTTGCAGAATTTGCCATTTCGTAACTGACCATAGGTGTCTATAATGGGCCATTGGTAGGGTCGTTAGCCTAATATGAAGGCTTTTTCAGCTCTGATCAGGCTCAGAGACAGCAGGTTCTTCAGCAGCTGATGCAACAACAACAGCAGCAACAAATATCTTCCCAGCAGCAGGTACAACAAGCATCTCAGCAGCAAGAGCAGCTTACAGCCCAGCTTCAGGCTCAGTCTGATCATCTTCAACAGCCTGATGACAAGCAATCTCAAGTAGGACAATCAGGTAACCCACAGTTCCCCTCCTGCTTCTCCCTCATCTATTCTCATTTGTTATGCTTTATTTAATTTGATATTTTTCAGATTTCTTCATTTTGCTGAAGGAGAATAATATTCACAAATTTCAAGTTTAAAATAATTAATGTCAATAGTTATTATTTGTTTTGTTTCAGGTTAATAATCTTGTGTTAATAGCTTTTTCAAATAGCTATTACATAATGTATTCTTTATAAGATTTTATTCTGATGCTCTGCATTGGCAACTCTGAAGGGCTCTTAATCCTTGCAGTGATATACTCCTATGATATGGGATAAACACTCATTTTTTCTTAGAAAGCTATTTTTTTACGGTTTGCTGTTAAGAGAGAAAAGAGGAAAAACAGCTAAGACTTTGTGCTGGGAGATCTATCTATGCTTTACAACTTGAGAAATTTACTTATTTTTAATTTTCTTTGTTATTGCAGAAGGTATATTTTTTTTTACTTGTATGCTTATATGTATGCTCAAAATTAAAAATTTTTAATTACAGAGTAACATTTAAATCCTCACCATGACTGATTCAAGAAAGAATTCTGGGTACAGAGCTGAATTCAAAAGGCGAATCTAGCTGCTGCTAAATATCTTTCATGATTTTTTCCAGGGAAAATTGGTATTTTTGTTCTGCCTAGACTCTTGACTTCTTCTTAAATGCACATTTTAAGAACTATCCCATTTTTTTTTTTTTTTTTTTTTTTTTTTCTAGTTCCCTGTGAATTTCTTGTAAATTATTTGGCCTAGGATTACATACCACAATTACTTTAATATTTAAATAAAAATAGCAGGTAGTAAGAGAGTCCAATAAATAGCTGACAATGTTAGCTCCGAGTATAAGACGACATATTTGTCTAACTTGGTGGTTTTGGCTCGAAGTAAAGAGCGGGGAGTAGGAGAGATTATCTGAGCTGTCTCGATAGTGCAGAGGTTTAGTGCGCCTACCCGGATAGTAGAAGATCCGGGTTCGTTTCCCGGTTGAGGTAGTGAGATTTTTTTTCTGGCTACCTGTGCATTTTTTGTTATAACATTAATATTCAAAACTTATGTTTGCTCAAGAGCTCCCATATTTTACATAGTCACGCGTAAAAAAAACTCAAATTCCAAGCAAATAAGAGGCAGCCTTGATCTGGTTGATGTGGTGTTTCCCGCCGTAACTGGGATGGAATGTAAATTAGGGCAGAGGTGTTAAATTTGTAGACTGAGAGGTTAAATTTGTAGGGGTGAGCGGGCTGGAATGCTAATGTCAACTCCTTGTGAGCAAGTGTGGGCAGGCCATCCTTCGGTCATCTCCGCCCCTGCACTGCTTCTAAATGAGTCTTCTGACCAATCATGTTATATGTATCCTTCAATCTGATGACTTTTGTTGAAAATATTTCTTTCTTTTTTTTTTTAATTTGATTTTATAATTTATTTTTTTATTATCTGACTTCAATTTCATTCACTAAGGGCAAGCATGACATTGTATTTCTACAGCCCTGAAGATGGCTTACAATTTAAGCCGAAACGTTGGCAGACAATCCTTTATTAAAAAATACATTTTTTTTTAATTTGTGTTTTTTGGATCTACCTTGACCGAACCCCAACTAAAATCATCTAAGAATTCTAATGGAGAGTTTTTTTGTTTGTTTTTTTTACTGTAGATAACATTTTTATTATTATTATATGTTTATTTTGTTGGGGTTCGGTCAGGGTAAGGTAGACCGCACCCCAACAAATAAACATCTAATAATAATAAAAATGTTATCCATTCATTTGCGATGAGCCAATTAATCTCTCAGATTAAGGGTGTAAATCGACTTTCATCTGAAGCTTTACTTCATAAAGTAAATATAATTCGCTATCGTCGCTAAGCATTGGTTGTTCACAAACCTAGATGTAGAAAATGTCGGAAAATCATTTGAGATGTCTTTCAGTGGATCTACCTTATAGAAATCAAACTATTAATCTCGTGACTTTAGAAATATGTATTATATTTAGCACTAATTTTACTTAGGAGAAGCCAAATATTTCCTTCGTTTAGAATTATATAAACGGCGCTCTGATGTCCAGTAAAGAACAGGACAAGTTCATTGTTAGTGAAATCCTTTGACAAGAGAGAAGAGGGGGGAATCTACAAGTTGAAAATCTATCAAAATGTTCGGTACTCTTATGAAAAAAAATTATAAATCATATGAATATTTTTTTTTTAAATTAAGTTCTGGAATTATTTTATTTAAAACGTACATTAAGATTAGGAGAACATTGTAAATAAGGGGAAAAGTAGAAACCGAACTCGGTATTTAGGCCCTCCAATAAAAACGATTAAATTAATTAATTTTTAATTGAAATATTATAAGTATGAGGTGGAGGAGGAGTTTGGTGAAAGACAAGAAAAGTGTGTATTATACTAGAAACACAAAGAGTTTGAAATATCAAAAAAGATATTTAAGAATGTAACTATAATGCAGGCACTATTAAGAATGTAACTACATAATAGAGGCGCTTATTAAGAATGTAACTATATAATACTGGCTCTTCCATGTCAGGCAGTCTAGAGCCAGGATTCAAGATCAAAGTAGTCATAACTTGCATTAATGTCTGTTAGAAATAATGGAAACTGTGCTACGTTTTCACGGATCCAGCGTGACGGACTCCTCAAGTGTAACAAAGAAACTCAAATTGAAATATCATAATCAGTAATAATGTAGGCACTGTTGAGCACGAGTCTCTCTCTCTCTCTCTCTCTCTCTCTCTCTCTCTCTCTCTCTCTCTCTCTCCCTCTCCCTCTCCCCCCTCACTCTCTCTCCCTCTCCCTCACTCCCCCCTCTCTCTCTCTCTCTCTCTCTCTCTCTCTCTCNTTTTATTTATAAATAGAAGCTTGTCCTGAGCCATGGGTGTTTAAAATGGGGTGGCAACCTGTAGATAGCCCCTCCCTCCAATGACCCTAAGTGGTTGCAAGGGAGGCTAACACAGCAAAAAAAAAAAGAACTATCCCATGAAATAGAAGTGTTGTGGAGACCTCGCTTGCAAAAGTGGAATGTAAGCTCTATTAGAGCATGCTCAAATGGGTTTAAAATTATGTTCCTTTAAAGATGGTTAAATTACTCTCTGGTTTTATTGTTTATCCAAAAATTTCATTATTACCAAAAGCAAGTCTAACCTATATCCTGTGAATGAATTGTTCTTAAATCATTTCTTATTTAATTCATGCCTAACTAAGTGGTTACAGATTACCCAGAATGGATAATGATAAGATGACTACTAGGCATTTGTAACTTCTCAAACATAATTCACTCTAAGATTTAAATAGGCTACTGCCTTGCAGACCATGACACTGACCCTTCTTTAGATATACCATAAGCATAGAAAAGCTTCATCTAGAGTTCTTTCTTCTTGCTGCAATGAGAAATGTTTAGGGTATACATTAATCATGTTGGACTCATACAATTTCTTCCTATTCACAGTATTTTTTTCAAACAGTGTAAGAACAATATTATGAATAAAGCTGGTATAAATATCTTCTTTAACTGATTGAAATGAGGAGCTAAGTTTTGTTATCTAATTATACCACCCAAATATTTACTGACCATAGATTGTATTTTTCTACTGACTTCAATGAGCAAGGTGATTAGACAATAGCCTAACCTAATGACAACTCATAATTGCAAAGGTTTACAACCTTTGCAGAACAAGTGTTTCATCACTCAATTTTACTCTGTCAACAAAGTTACCCATACCATCAAATTCATTTATAATCTTGTGGCTAAATTCAATAGTCCTCTCAGAGTCACTGGGTATTAATCCTGGTTTAGGGACATGATACTGATGGTACTTAAGTCTTTTTAAATATCATTTTTAATATTCTTCATTGGAATACCAGTTTTTTTAAGCTAATTTTGCTAGAAGATATAAGGCTCAGATTTGTAATTTGCTCTTCAGCTTCAGTTATTTGAGCCATTGTCCTTTTCTTCGTCATTAAAAAATTCTTGCGTGTGAATTTTTAATGAACCTCTTCAAAATATTTCATCATAAATATTCTTCTGTATAATGCTTAGCTGCCTCACTTTAGTTTTAATTTCACTATTCTAAAAGACCATATCCAAATTTCACTGTTCTCTTCCAGTACTTGTCCTGATTTATTTACCATATTTTCTCAAGTATTTGTCTTATGATGAATATTTCATTGGAAGTGCTTCTTCCTCTGATCCAATCAAGTAATGGCCCAGGACTTTTTATGCGACTGAAAGTAAGTAAGTCGGATTTTATAGTATGCTATATAGTAGGCTACTTTATACGTCTTTTATGCCCTGAGCTGGTCAAGTTTCAGAGAATGATCCTGGTCTTTTGTTCTTGAAGTTCTTCTTTCATAGGTGATGTCCCATATTCCAGCTTATCAACATATAAGTAATCACTCACTTTGAGTCATAGGCTCTTTCCTATTTCATAAATGTTTGCAAATTGTATTATTTTTAAATATCATTATCATACCTTTTCCCTCAAAATTGTAGTCACTGATCACATGATTAATGTCATGAAAAGAAGATTGCTCTGTGCCTGTGCTACATCACTTTTTTTTCTGAGCAAGGCTCACTCTCCAAATTTTTAAAAAAATTTTCTAATAACCATATTCAATATGTTGAGTTTCTGTGTATTCATAATTCCAATTAAATTTGTTTTTTGACAAAAGTTGAATCCTTAAAAATTGTTACTAAAACTATTAGTTTCTATAACCTTAACTAAGTCTAGACACAGATTACAGCAATTGAGATATTCACAAAACTGATTTAGCTCCCACTAAGTACAGTAAGCATTTACTCCATATTGTGTACCCAGCAATGTACTTGCTGCACAGTTAACTGAATTAGATAGTTAACATTTTTACTTCTCAAATTAGCAAAAACTTAGCTTCCAGTTCTTGTATTGATTTCATTTATATGATTTGATAAAGAAATTTTATTAACTTTGTCTTCCTTATCACTTATCTAACATTACTCAAATCAATCAATTAAAATAAATTATTTGCATAGTCGTGTTGCTAGTCAGTTGTAGTACTGGAAATTTTATTTTATCTCGGTCTACAAATGTAATTTCTTTATTATAACCAATGATTTATTTGCTCTTCCCTTGTCTACTCGCATATATTTTGGATTTTATAGAGTTAGATTGCCAATCTCTAAGAAAAATATTGTTTTTCTGTTTCATTTGTTTTCATTTCATTTTATTTTATGAACATATTACTTTTTGAGATCTAAAAATTGGCAGGCCACAAACCTTTTCTCTTATATAGAATATTTAAGTTCTTGATTCCAATATCAAAACTTTGAAGGGACTTTCCAACATTAAGAGACTAAATTAAGCTATTCACTTCCACTAATATCCCTACATCTTTCATCTTTATCTCAAAAAATTATCTTTCTTACTTGTTCACGTCGGCTTCCACGGTCCTCAGACATATTTACCAATACTTCTTCTGGGTTCAACCGTGTTTTGGAGTTTTTAGGTGCCCAGCTTTCGCACATCGTTCTCCAAGCGTTCACTCTTCGTTTCGACCTCGATCTCAGCCTGCCTTCCCATTGGATGTTCTTTTTTTCCCAGGGAGTCTCCTGCTTTCCTATTGGTTGCTGCTTCCCAATGGGCGTGGCCTTCTGACATCAACTCTCTGGAAGAGCTAGTCATGTTCCTGGTGCCAATTGGAACTCGCCTAACTGGTTTCCTCTGAAATAAAGTGGGTTTTCAGTTTTGACTTAATTTGTAACTATCTTCTTTGTTAATCTTCTCTGGGTTCTTCGCTATTTCGATAGCTTCTCTAATTGTCTGTCGGTAGTAGTTGCTCTCTTTAGCGATAATGGAGGTTAGCCTGTAAAGGTTAGCCTTCTGCAGAGCAAGACTGACATCCTGTTGGACAGTTTCAGCTATTCCCTGTTCTAAATTCATAATGGCCGCTTCAACGCTCGTTATAATCTTCTCAACCGGAATCCACTTAGGTGCAATGGCATAGTTAAAACCTTTTTTTAAAACTCTGAGAGTCTTCTCAGGGAACTCTTCATCGGTGAGGTAATAGCAGTCTTTCTTAGTGAGCCTTTGTAAACGTTCTCGGTTCCCTTACACGCCGACAGTTTCCCAAACTTTTGTTTCTGAGTCTCAGTATGATTAACAAAGTCACGATCTGCCTCCTGTCAAGTTATGCAATCGATTTTGTCCGTCTTCTTTGGTTACTGAATTGACGAGTAGTATGTGGTTTCCAAATAACTTCTTCTCAATTGTAGCCAATTCGTAATGTCTGTCAATTATTTGGGCTTTTAGAACCATCCTTGATGATCCTGCCAACACGCTTACTAGCGGATGGGCGCTTCCCTTCCTCTTCACCTCCGAACCCTTAGGTACGATATCGTGATCCCTACATCTCTTGTGAAACACAAGTTGCGACAAGAATATCATCTTCAATCTTAATTTCGTGGTGCTCTTCATTCTATGTAATCTGGGAAGGAATGAATCATACAAAGTGCACATTTTTTATTTTATTTATTTATTTTTTATTTTTGTGTATTTATTTGTTTGTTTATGCCATCAAATTACAAGGTACTTTATTAACATAATGTAATAAAGATTTATTTATTAAAAAACTTCTCTGATTTTAATATTTCTCCTAGGGAGTAGATTTATTATTTGCCTAGAAAAGACATCATAACAAACCTTCTTTTTTCCTACTCATTTCTTGCCTTCCTGTTTTGAGCCCCTATTTCTTATTAGAATTAATTTTTTTTTCTGTTCCTGTATTGATATATTGTATGAATTTTGTTTATATATCATGTGTTTGTATAATTTATAGCATTATAAAAATTTTATAAATATTCCTTTTATTTTTAGAGTAAACCATCAATTTTTGAGGTGGACACATTTTAATTTTTCTTGGTGTGCTTAGCTCTGATGGTGGGATTAGAAAAGAACGTTGATAGGATAAACAAATTTTGTTTCAGTACCTGTCTATTATTTTATTTTTATTTTTTGTTAAAGAGAAATCGTATTTTTATTATTTATCAGTCTTTTCTAAGTTATTTTATAGTCAGGTCTAAATATTATTAATGATTCGGACATTATTGGGTAATAAATTTGTAAAGGTTTGTGCCTTTGAATCATATTGATTTTTATTTTCTTATAATCTACTATTTTCAGCATAAATTTTCAAATCCTGTCTCAACTCTTTGAAAATTAACTTACAACTCTTTATATTTATATCTTACTGCTTATAATACTAAGCTCCTATTATTTTAAAAATACAATGGTATTTATATATTTTTAACTATTGCATTAGCCCTCATTGCAGCTTCAAGAGTATGGTCCTATTTTGGAGTATACTTGAGGAATTAATCTCTCTCTCTCTCTCTTGCTCACTCATACTCTCTCTCTCTCTCTCTCTCTCTTCCTCTCTCCCTCTCTCTCTCTCTCTCTCTCTCTCTCCCCTCCCACCCTCTCTCTCTCTCTCTCTCTCTCTCTCTCTCTCTCTCTCTTTTACAATGTATGACTAAATTCATTTACTTAAAATAGTTGTAAATAAATGGTTCTTGAGCTTCATATTAGGAGATCTGGTTGCTTACTTTTTGTGTGTTCACATATGTTTGCAAGTGCAGATATATAGTACTAGATGCTATTTTAGTTTATTTAGCTAAGTAAGTTTATTTAGTAAACCTTATGATGCTAGCTTCTCGGATAACAAATAATTGGTTGGGCCCTGTGACCAGTAAAGGCTTTCTTTACCAGTGAAGGTAACATCTTCTGCCAGTGAAAGATGTTATTTGATTGTAATGGGACATGGGATTCAAGAAAAAATAATTTATAAATTCTTGTCTTTTTTTTTTTTTCCGCAAAGAATCAAAAAATAAAGTATGTGGGAAATTAACAATGTTTCACCCTTATTTTCATGCCCTCATTTATATGTGTTTAAAGAAACAAAATTTCATTAATATATTATTAGATGTTTTTTTGTTGGGGTTTGGTCAAGGTAGATCCAAAAAATACAATTTAAAATATGTGTATTTTTTTAATTATCTGCCAATGTTTCGGCTTACATTGTGAGCGATCTTCAGGGCTATCATGAAGGCAAGAGGGGATGTCGTGTCACCAGGATCCCATTTCATGACTTTCCAGTCTCATTCAGACTGGGACCCCTTCCTTTCTGACCCCTGACTTAAGTGATGTTTCCTATATATAGAGGTGGAAGAGAATATAAGCAAACTTGTTCTGTATGATTCTACAGTTTTATAAATTAATTATTCTAATTGTAGTTCATACATTTTATAACAAATTTATTTTTCCTTCTAGCTAATTCTCAAGGAATGTAGCTATTGAGCATCTTCCCATAACAGATTGTTTCATTTCATATTTTCTCCAATTCTCCCTATTAGACACCAGAAATGTCAGTCACTGAATTTGATATACAAGTGTATCCATAGGCTATAGTTTTCAGGTTTTCCTTATGTAATTCGGTAGTAAGTTTTAAATGAAAAAAAAAAAAAATAGGCTGGATTTGCTAATTTGCTAATGAGCATAATTAGACAAGTTGGAGTGGGGGATTATCTGAAATGTTAAGTGCTAGTAAAAAAAAAAGTTTATCGTCCATAATTTTGGTTATGATTTATGAAATTAAAAATACAAATTATAAATTTTATGAAAAATAAAATTTTGTTCAATAATAAAAATAACATTTCAGTAGTTGTACAGCAAAACTGAACTATTAAGAACGGTGATTTCCCAAGCCATAAATTTTAATAGTTTAGAATGGTTTTCTTTTGTTGCTTTATATATACATGCACACATACACACACACTCACACTATCACTATAATTAAAGGTTAAGAAATACAATGCTTTTTTTTTTTTTTTTTTAAATTTTTTTTATGTATTTTCATAACTTGAAAAACATGGTTCTCTTATAAGGCAGTTGCTGAGAAATTCTCAAAGAAATAGTTTTTAATGATGATGTTAAGATATATAAAATGAGTGAAATAAAATGTGAAATTATGAAGGTTAGGCCTTCTTTTTTACTCATTATTAAGATGGGTTCAATCTAGAGGTGCATAAATCTAATAGGAAGAAGGGAGTTGTGTCTCTAGGTTTAATATACTTGTTTTGTGTCTTTCTAATTATAGTAATATACAATAATTACTTTAAAATATTAACCGATAATACTTAGTCTCATAATATTTCAATTCAGTCTCGTTTTTTAGCCTTTGTTTTCCCTACATCTTCATGTTAGGAAAACTCATCACACTCTGAAAAGGTGTTTCTATGAAACTTATGCTAAGCACAAACCTTCTCCACGAGGAAAGCTATATTTTTAAAAATCTAAATCTTAAAAATAATCTATTATTAATGAATAATTATTTTTCAGCTCTCTTAGTTGGATACCAATTTAGTATTTAGCATGTCTGCGGTGAATCCACTCCTTATATTTGGTTTACTAATAGTGTTTTGTTTTCAGATGACTGTCTCAAGAGTGACCAGCAACCTAAACGAGGCCGCCCAGCAACCATCTCAGGTAACTCTCTTTATACTTTCATATCATTTTTTATATTGAAGTTGTATTTATAAGTAATTTGATCTGAGAAAATTTGTGTGATAACAATTAATCATTATATGTGTGAAATTGTACTTTACCTCAAAATAATAATATAATAATACCATTAAGTATGTTCAGATAGAGTCAAGATCCTAATGTGAGCATTATTCATTTTTTATTTTGCTTATCATTACTTTTTTTTCATGCTCTTGATTTATTACTACTAATAGTTCAGATATGATTAGTAGCCCCAACAATTTCTTTAACATGATTGTTTCTACAGTATGTAAGCTTTATTTATTATATTAAACATACTATACGTAAATAAATGCATTAATTAGATAATAGTATATTCATTTGAATATATAGAAGTGAGATCCTTTTTAATTGCTCCCTCCCCAAAAAATATTTGAACAGAGCTTGTTAAGTAAAATAATCAGTTCACTGGATCTGTGCATTGATTATTTTTTTAAGTTAGCAAATTCAAAATATTTGGATTGAAATAAAATAGCAACTTCGTTCAAGAATTGTATTTCCTTTAATATTGATCCTGAATGCTTTCGGAGCTTATACCATCCTCAGAAATCAGGAATCTTTAAAATGTGAGTTTAGTTTTATGGACTGATCTAAAAATGATGGAAATACATCCATCATCAAAAAAAGATAGAGTATATAAAAAATTATTCAAAGTATTTCTTTCTCTTCTCACTCTTACATGTTGTTCACCTCTAGCTAGTTAAAGAGTATGGTCTTACTCCCACACTCTAGTTTAATTGTTGTATATCAACCTGATGCATGGTCGCATCTAATCAATTCACTGTTTCTGAATACTGCTCAAGGACCTATTTATTGATTATGTGAAATATTTTAATCCTATGCTAATATGTATATATTTTGTCATAGGTGATGTACGGAAGGCTGATGATGGAAGTAAGACTGCTTACCAAGGTGGAGGGATATACCAAGGGCCCGCAATGAAGCAGGTGTACCCAGGACAGGAATATCCAGCTGGGTACCCACCTCCCTCCTACCCACCCCTCTACCAACAGCTACCTCCGCCACCTGCTCCTCCCTCCTTCCAGCCCTACAACTCTTGGATCATGCCCCAGTGAACAAAATATATTTAGGATAAGATTAGTTTTATTTCTCCTGGAAAATAGTTTTCATTCATTCTACTAATTCATTCTACAATTAGATTTTAGAATAACCTAGTGCATTCTAAGGAGTGAGATCAGATATTTTACACTTTTCTGTGCCAAAAATATTTAGATTATAAATGTCTATTTAAATCCACTGATAGTCCATACCCTTTTTAAAATATATAAGGTTACAATTATATCATAGTAAGCTTGCAGCAAACCTTATTGAGTCTCTATTTTCAATAGGCAGATCGAGACTACTTATATTTTATAAATTTATCTCAATTAGGATTTATATCTGGATTCTCATAATCTTGCATCAAAATTTAAGCAGATTTTTTTTTTTAAATGTGGATGCTAAATTCATTATTAAAAAAAATAGTTCTTATTAACAAATATCTTGTTTATATTATTATTATAAGTTAAAATTATGTAAATTCAATCAAAACAGAATTTTGAGACACAGAGATCCTATACTCAGGATTATTATTTAAACAATAATCATTATAATTTTTATTGTTTAAATTAAACCAGTAATAATTAATAATTGAAAGAGCATAATTCATTAATTGGCTCACATAGCCTTCACTCTTGTCTTGTAATTGAGAAGTAAAATAAATTTCTAAAAACCTCATGAAGCTTTATTTGTGATTTTTAAATTTGTTATTATATTAATAATTTTAAACAATGTAAGAATTTTAAAATTGAAATAAACAACAAAAAAGTAGATGAATTAAAGCTTGATAATAACTTAGACTTTGTGTTATTACATCTTAGTATTAGTTGTGAATTCTAAAGTATAAAGTTGTATAATACTTCGCTATGATGTTACCAGTAAAATCAGGTCTAAATAAGACAAATGGCTTAAATTAATGCTGAGGGCAAACAAGGCAAGATGAGTCTACCTACGTGGATCAGTCAACTTTCTGACTTGCTTAACTTAGGTGGATTTTAGAGAGGGGGGGGGGTGTCTCTAACAAGTAGTCCGTGGTTTTTCTTTTTTGAAGAAATTAACTTCTTACATGCTTCCAGGAACAGGTGCCACTAATATTTAACATAGTGTAGGATTTTCACCCATTAAGCATTCCTCTTTCTATCTATTTTTTACTCCAACTTTGCAGATCTTAGATTCTGTGCAAAAAGTACTTATATTTACCACAAAAATTCAAATTAACACTGATTAACCCACCTAAAATCTGAGGTAGTTGGTTTATTATTTTAAATGTAATGAAAATTTAATATCAGTATCTTAATTATGCTTTTTATTATTTTTTCATGCATAACCTTATCCTGAACAAGCTGCACAATATTTTTTTAGGAAGGGTAATATAATACATGTAAATCTACTTATGCCCTTCTTTTTTTGGAATTGTTGCTAGTTCTTTAAAAGAACTGAACATTTTCATTTCACTGTGCACCTATTCTTTGCATAAATATATTGTGAATATTTAATTTTTAGAATAATTATTGTGCTATTAATCAACATCTATAAGTACTACTGAAATATATTTATTCTGTGAAACTAAGAGTTCATTTACTTTTTACTGAGTAATCAGTGTAGAATATAGTTTTCAATGTGATGATTTTTCTGAATCATTTTAAATATTTGTAACAAATTCGTTTGACACTTACTTTCGAAAACTTTTATATAAGTCAAATCAATGAATGATATAGATTCTTAAATTATTTTTGGTCTTCATTTTTTTGAAACAGTTCCAAATTATTATTTGAATAATTACATGTAAGGCTGAAATTAGTGTGGATGATAAAAATTTTATTGAACTATTAACAATTGATCAACAATTAAATTATAGTGTATTGGGGTAAGATAACACGTATTAGTCTTTGAAAAAAAAATTTTTTTTGATACTTGCATAGTCCTTAATCCAAGGAAAAATTTAGCCTTAATTTTCCATCTATTATTGGTCACCTCTGACCAATCTTTATATAAATTCGAATAATAATTTAATATACTCTTAAACATTTAAAGAAAATAAACAACCAGCTATCATAATCTTATCTATTTTTTCATGGTAAATTTCATGTAACAAATGTCGTTTTTTTTTCTTTTTTCCTGGAGGCTAAATTTTTATTTAGTAAGTCTGCCATTTAAATAATCTGCCAAGTAGGGTCTGCCTTTTTAAAATATACTTAAGCAGTTGAAAGACTATTTAAATTAAATTTCAACCCACAGCTCATTCTCAACCCTAAATTTTCATTAATTTTATAATAGCAAAGTGTAAAAATATGCTTCTTAGGGTTTATTCAAAAGATGAAATATTTTTCTGCTTGAATATTTTTCACACCCCTTAACACTTAATATGATAAATTGAGTAGAATTATAAATTTTCCAATTTTAATTTCAAGCCTATAAAATAAAATATGAAATAATATCTGGATTAAAGATATCTTTGCCATTCTCTCTTAATATCATTAAATTAAGTGTCAATTGGTTCTGTTAATTTGTTATTAATTTATTGACGTATTTCTATTATATGATGCAAATACTTTTCAAAAGGCAACTGAGTGTTAAGAGTGTATGATAATTGAGTACATTTCTATTTTATATTTGTGTGTAAATATTTTACTTTTCAAATTTCTTGTAAATATATATATATATATATGTCAATATTGCTCATATTTATTTCATAGTTGTTTACCCTTCCTGTGTTTTATATAATTTAGTTGTTACTTTGTTGTGAGGGTTTAATTTTGTTTATCATTATGTGTGTTTTAACTTCATTATATTACAAAATTTACAATTTTGGTTTTTGGTTGGAAAAACTACCAGTGATAACAGAAGCCAGTTAGACACCTCTGGAAATGTACGGATAAGAGCAAACAAATGGGAAAGCAAACTTTAATCGAGATCCAGTTCCCAGGCTGGATATAACCCTCCTGGACCTGCAATCGTTCTTGTTCTCTATTTAGCCCCCAGGATGTACGAGAGCTTTACACCCCAGATTTCTACTCCGTATGTCCAGATTAGTCGTAATAAGGTTATGTAGAGTGTCAGTTTGTTTTCTATCATAAGATTGGATTTCTTATTCATGAGTCTGTATAGAAGTCCATATCGCCGATTGAGTTCTTGTCTTTTAATTTTAGCATGTTCTTTCCATGTAAATCGTGAGTCTCTGAACCCAAGGTAACAAACGGAATTTGAATGTGGTAAAGGAATATTGTTTAATTTCACAATTTCAGGGAAGTCTATCTTCCGCTGTGGGAAATTAACTTGAACGCATTTTTCTTCATTAAATTTTATTCTCCATTTGCCACACCATTGTTTGATTTTTTGGAGGTGATCTTGTAGGTTTTTAGAAGCAGTCTTAGGATCGGGATGGGAGGATATAATAGTTTTGTAGTCCGCAAATAGAGCTAAGAGGGTACTTGGATGGGTAGGGATGTCAGCAGTGTACAGGATAAATAGGATAGGTCCAAGCACACTACCTCTAGGAACTCCCGCTTCCACTTGGTAGAAATCGAAGTAATCTATTCCTTGCCGAACCCTAAAGAAACGGTTGGATAAGTAAGATTTAAGGATAAGGTAAGTGTTACTAGGAAGTATGGATTTCAGTTTAAACAGAAGACCACAGTGCCAGACTCTATCAAATGCTTGGGAAATATCCAAAAAAGCTCCTGGGCAGTACTCTTTGCGCTCAAGGGAAGAGGAAATGTAGTCTACGACGCAAAACACTTACTGGACAGTAGAATGCTTACTTCTAAAGCTGAACTGATGATTTGGGAGAATATTGAAGGGTTCAATGGAAAGCATCATTCATTTTTAACTGTATTTTTTTGAAAATGTTTGAAAGTGTAGGAAGGAGACTTATAGGACGATAGGATGAGGGGTTATATGGTGATTTTCTAGGTTTGGGAAATAGTATTATATCAGAATATTTTTTTGGGGGAAGTGGTAGTTAATAAATGTAGGTCAAGAATGCAATTGCCTTTTTGGGAAGATTTCGGAGAAGTTGGCCGGTGATTAAATCATATCCGGGTGATTTGCGCTTAGGCAGATTAGAGATTATATACTTGACCTCGGAAGGCAATGAGAGATTATATACTGCCTTGAGTGGCAAGGACATAAGTAATGGTATGTCCAGGAAGTCCTCAGTCTCTGTGGCATTGGACAGGTCTAAGGGATCTGAATGAGGAGTAAATGTTTGCTAGAGGTGCTGGGCAAACATTTCGGCCTTGTCTTTGTCAGAAAAGGCCCTGGAACATATCTCCTCGATGCAATGGAGTAGAAGCTTCATAGTTCTTAAGGATTCTGTGAGTATCAATCCAAAGGGATTTGTCTCCTGCTGAGTGGGTAGACAGATAGGCATTAAAGGCCTTAGGTAAATAATCTAAAGGGTTATTATTATTTCTACCACCAATGAATATAGGCAATGAATATTAAAGGCCTTATTTCGTAAGACACCTAATTTTTGTTTTACAAGTCTGGAAAGATGATTAAAATCTTTGTGGTCTGAGGGGTGTCTATATTTTTGAAACAATGCTGTTGAGCGGCGTTTCACTATGATGAGTTTTTTAAGCAGATCTGGGAGTGCTTTTTGGGACTCTGAAGAGTATTTGGTAAATTTTGGTTTGAGGTTAGCCATATACATGCATTGTTGAATTGAACATTTGTGGTAAAGGAATGTACAGCTTCATCTAAATCATCTGAGGTTCTCAGAGAAATTCCAAGGTCAAGTGACTCTTCTATGAGAGGTCTAAACAAGGCCCAGTCGACTGGGTCATTAATGGAGAGGAAGGACTAATTGTGCTTAGGTTTTGGGATGATATCGCATTATACAGAGCACGGCCACGGGAGTTGGTCATTCTTGATTCCCTTTGCAAGTGTTTCGCATTATAGTCTCCACCGGCAAGGAAACGGGGACCCAGGTCTTTGAGGAAAGTGGAAAATTCTGGTGTAGTGATTGGTTAATTTGGAGAGTAATACACTGCTGAAAGTGTGATAGGATGAGAGGGTGTGGAAATAGACACTGATGTTGATTGAAGGGACTCTGGAAGTGGAGGGTAAAATATGATGGGTATAAGATTTCTTGATAAGAAGTGCAGTTCCACTTTGAGCTCGTCCGTCAGGATGGTCTGTCCTATAAGTGTGGTAGCCAGCAATTTTTAGATTATTTCGTTTAGTTAGTCGTGTTTCTGTCAGTAATACTACGTCTCACAGACATAGAACAAATTAAAGGAATCACTTCTAAAATTAAGGGAAACAATAACTATTTACAGGGGGCTGGAAGCAATTTTACTAATCAATCAGTAACGGGATCAAACTACTAACAGCTCTTGTCAGCAGCTTAGAATCATTAGTTCTAATGGAAGCAAAGGGGCGGCTGGGTTGGACCCTGGATGCGGGTAATGAAGCCATTTGGGGTTGAAACGGCTTCGCACGGAAGCGATGGCAAGTTAGTCTTTGTCTTATAATTCGGCTCAAAAGACCGCGAACAGACAAGATCCAATATTTAGTGCACAACAGGGCCTGAACAGTATTGGGTCCAGAGTGAAGGGATTCAACGTGAAAGCGTTTGCATAACAACGCAGAGAGGTGAGTGGTTTTAGGAAGCAGAATTAGATGCTTGGCGGCTTCAACCAAGGAGGAAAAGGAGAGCCTCCCGCCCACCTTGAGAAGCCCTTGGGAATCGAGGTACGGAGTCAGTAACCAAAATAATACTATGGTGGAATCAGAAAATAATTGAAGGTTAATTAAAGGAGCAGAAAGTTTAATTTGAGAAGCAGATTTAACAAGCTCACTCAACAAAAGGGCTCCGCATAGTTCAAGACGAGGGATGGAGACAGTTTTAAGTGGGGCGAGCTTTGTTTTCGCCTTCCAAAGGGTGCTAAAATTACCCTTGAGGGTATGGGAGCAAAAATACACGGCAGCAGCATATCCCTTTTCTGAGGCATCACAAAACCCAGCTAGAGAGCAGGAGATGACCTTTTCAGTGGAAACCGGACGAGGTATTTTTAAGGCGGACATATCAGGCAGCTCTTGAATAACTCGACACCAGTTATTCTCTATAGTGGGGGGTATAGAGTCGTCCCAATCAACTTTGGCCAACCACAGATCTTGCATGATCCGCTTTAAATTCATAATGACGGGGGCAAGGAATCCAACGGGGTCAAAAATACGCGCAATATAGGACAGTATATTGCGTTTGGTACATTTAAGATTAAATGGAGATACGAAGAACATAAAGGAATCTGTGGAAGGGTCCCATGTTAGCCCCAAAATTTTGACTGTACTCTCCTCTTTAGAAAATTCGAATTTTGTTTCTATACGGTCGGAAGGTAAACCTTCCAACACACTGTTATGTCTGCTAGAAAATTTACTTAGAGAGAAACCTCCCTTTTTTAAAAGTTCCGTCAATTGTTGACGCAACGAAAGAGCCGAATCAACATCATCAGCTCCACTTATGATGTCATCAACGTAAGTGCTACGTAGAAGGGTATCGGAAGCTTCTGGAAAACAAGAGCCTTCATCCTGGACCAGCTGATGCAGAACTCTTATGGCTAAAAAGGCAGAGGGTGTGGCCCCATATGTGACAGTGTTCAATTCGAATTCCATCAATTCAGATTCAGGAGAGGGGCGCCAATAAATATGTTGGTAACGCCGATCAGCAGGACACACCATTACTTGGCGGTACATTTTTTCTATGTCCGTACATAGAACTACACGATGGAGACGGAATGCCATGAGAACCTCAGTGATGTCTCTTTGCAACTTGGAGCCGGGGAGGAGGCGATCATTCAAGGACAGACCAGATGAATCGGGATCAGAGGCATTAAAGACGATCCTTATCTTATTCCTACCATTCGATACTTTAGTGACCACATGGTGAGGAATTATATACGAAGAGGGAGCAGGTGCGGGAGACATATGCCCAAGAGAGGCATACTCATTCATAAATTTTAAATACGAATCATACTGGTCAGATTTCCTTAGACTGGATTTTAACTTCACTAAAGATAGTTTAGACCTATTATTATTATAGTGCAAGGGGGCAACATCAGGTTTAAAGGGCAAGGAAACAAAATAGCGGCCGCTGGAATCTCTATTATGAGTCGATACGAAATGATCTTCAACCTCTTTATCAAGGGGGTCGATCGGTATAACAGCACCAACATCTTCAATCTCCCAAAATCGCTTCATCACATCTGCTAACGATTGAGTGGTGAGCAATATCGCATTGCTAAAATTGTAAGAGGAGGCACTAGTTGGACCCAATATTACCCAACCAAAACAAGACAATATGGCAGCAGGATAACCTTGAATAGGGGATTCAGAGGTTTGAACCAAAATATTGGGGTAAATATCGACTCCAATGAGCTTATGAATTTCTGAAGGGATGTGAAAATTGTCGTCTGCGAGATTGAGACGGTTAAATCTATTAATTGTTTCATCAGAAACAGGAATCGTAGGAAGTGAATTCGAAATTTGCGACAAGACCAAAGCTCTAAGATGGAACTTATGATGAGAAATGGGAGACTTTATGAGACAGTTAACAAAACCCAGAGTTTGTGTATTAACTTGTCCTATACCAGAAACAGAACAAACAACAGGTTGGATTTTTAAACCTAACTTTTGGGCGCAAGATTTAGTTATAGTGGAGACTTGGGAGCCAGGATCTAACACCACACGAATAGGATGCAAATTTCTTTTTTCATCTTCAATTAAAACTTTAGCTGTTCCTAACAGCACTTGTTGGAAACAGGGAGCAAGGTTAGAGTTTTGAAGATGGGAAGCGGTTTCCGTGAAGGCACATGATAATTCCTGCAACCCAGAAAAACCGGAGGCAACAGGTATGGCGACAGAATCACTCTTAATGTTCTCAATGGGGGCAGAGGAGGTGGCATAATTACTCTTAATGGGCACAATGGGGGCAGAATGCAATGTAGAATGGTGTTTTCTTTTACAAATTCTACAAACATTTTGAGAAGTACACTGAAGGCAGAAATGGCGGCCAAGGCAGTTAAAACAACGTTTAGACTCTCTCAAGAATTTATATTTCTCATCCATGGAAGATTGAGTAAATTTAGGACAATTGCTCAATAAATGAAATTCACCACAGCTGGGACATTTAATACGATTAAAAGTGGGTGAGAGGGGTCTGGAAACAGGGGGCGGGATGCAGGTTTCGACTCTACCATTAACATTTGGCTTCTAGAATTTTTATTAATTGAATTATTATTACTACTAATACATGAAGATTTATTGGTAGTTTCGTTTAGCTCTAAAATTTTTACCTAATGTCTAATAAAATCAATAAGTTGTTGATATGAGGGAATAGAATTTGAACTATGTTTATTTTCAAAGTTTCTCTTTGAGGAAGCATCTAAGTTTCTCCAAGCAATAGTAAAAAGTAAAAAATCTGATTAATCATCTAATGCTAAATAAGGAGGATTACGGCGCGAACACTGTACTTGACGAGTACGCAGGGTCTGCTGTTTCAGCTCCTTGTAATTGGTAGTGTGGCTGTGTTTACACAGTGCACAGATAGCTGGGGTGTTTCGAGATTTTGGGCAATCTTTACTGATGTGAGCGCTTCCACATTTGACACACCGTAGAGTGTGTTCACTATATAAAATAAGGACATAATTGTAACTTTTGTAATTTGAGCTTCATTAGACATCAGAAATATATCTTATCCATAGCATATATCCGATGAAGCCTTCTATCTATGACACATCTAAAGATGCAAATATTCTCTTTAAAATGATAGAATGCAAGTGTCGCGAAAACCTTTTTACCTGTAGTTTGGAATATGTTAACCCTTCGCCGGGCACTAGGCCATCCGTTGGAAAGCAGTCTGGTGTTTTCATTATTATCAGGAAGTAGAATTTCTGTTGACTTTTTGGGTTGAGGCTTTTCTATCTGCAATTTGTCTCCTACAAAGGGGAGGGTGGTGAAAGTAAATCTCAGTCGTTCAATATACAGAGACAAGTTGTCACCTGCCATCTGTGTTATAAAATTTTCAACAAAATTTAAGTTGAATTGCAGTTATTTTCCTCAAGTTCTCATTTATTATTATAGCTGTTGATAAAATACAAATGTTTTCAAATATTTATAATGTTGTATTTTGCATGAAAAATAGCTTTCCTTCGTATATATTTATAAAAAGTTCTGAGTAAAGCAAATAAAAAATTATTTTTATTATTATTTCATCATATCGGATATAGGTAATGTTTTTTAGAAAAAATATGAAGGACAGCAACTGGTTCTTATTCTTGAGTTTAGTTAGGTGTTTCCCTTTTTATAAAAGGCATGCCACTACTAAATTACTTATATCAATGCCTCCATCAACTAATCTTACCCGATCAATGAGAAAATAAAAGGTGATAAGAGATAAACTTTATTTATATATGATAGTGTTCTTTAAGTCTTTAAGTTTATTCTCTTGAAGTAACTTAACTCAGTTGCTTAATTTTGTTCTGTCAATATTTCTATGAACAGTTTAAATTCTCATACTTAATCATTTACTAAATAAATATTGTATATTTAAATACACTCATCTTTTTCTATTCCTAATTTTCATCTTCGTAATTGTAAAATAAAACTATTTATTGTTCACAATTTATGTTTCTTTAAATTCAATTATAATATTATATTCCAGCCCCTTCTGATAACAGATTTTTGAACAAATTTGAAAAATAATTACAGAATGAACTGCAAAGGTAATTTATCAGAATTACATTTATCATTCTTATCAAATAATAGAAAAAATATGGTTTTTTATCTCATTTCTAGAGCTTAGCCTGTCCCCATAAGTAAATTAGGAATTTTTTGGACTACTAAAAAAACAAAAAACTAAGGTTATTCTAGCAGGACTAGGTGTCATATTTTGTGCTATTTATGGGCACAAATAGAGAATTTTTCCTTTGTCGTTTTTATGGTTGCTCTCCCTTTGTACCTTCCTTCCGCCTCTTACCTTCCCCCCCCCCACCCTTCCACCACCCACAGTGTTTGTCTGAAAACTGAAAAATTATATTTCTTCTCAGTCATGGAAATGTGAACTTAGGGACAGGACATCCTCTCTCGCCTTCATGATTGGCATGTGTGGTAAATTACTGTTTTAATTTTATTCAATTATTTTTTATTAAGTTGTTGTCTGCATGTTTCTAAATTCTCTTACATAGCTTTCTACATTCATAATTTCGATATCACATTACATTATGGTAATTCTATATTATAATATTGTCAATTATTATTGTATTCTCATGACATTGTATTTCTACAGCCCTGAAGATGGTTTACAATGTGAGCCGAAACGTTGGCAGATAATCTTTTAAAAAAATACACTTTTGTTAAATTTGTATTTTTTTTTTTTTTTTTGGATATACTAAACCGAATCCCAAATAAAATCATCTAATAAGAACTTCACAGAGTTTTTAGGGAAAGAGTGATAAACCAAAGATGGGAAGACAACTGATTTTGTTTGTGATCCTCGACTTGGGCTAGTTAAAGGTGGTATGTAATTGAGAGAGTAATTCTCATGAATGAACTCTAAATAGAGTTAAGTTATGTGAATCAAGCGCCCATAAATAGCACAAATTTCAATTTAGAGCCATAAAATATGACTCCTAGTCCTGCTAGAATAAATAACCTTAGTTTTTAGCCGGGGGGACGAGAGGGACTCGAGAACTACCAACTTCCGTGGCCGTGCTCTGTATGATGCTGTTTCCTCTTGCAATCATTCCACTTTAGGTCCTTCCTCCCCTACCTACTGGCCCACTGATGTGAACCATCTTTCTGATATCCTGAGTTTTTTCATTTCTAAAAATCTTACTTTCCTTTCTGTCACTCCATGGAAACTTTAAATGATCTTTCTTCTGACCACAGCCCTGTCTTCTTCACACTATCACTCACATCTATTTCTAAGCAATTGCCACTCTCAACTTAACTGGGGCAAACATATTAAACGTAAGCAACAAGATTCAGCAGACTCAACAGATTCTTATCTAGCCTTATAAACAGTTGTTCACAGCTCACAGCAGAGAATAAACTTGCTCTGTACAAGACATTACTACTGCCGATTTGGACATACAGTATGAAACTCTGGTGTGCCGCTTTAACTTCCAACTTCAATTGAATACAATCCAAAATCCTAAGAATAATTCTAAATATTATTTATCCTACTCTACCTTTCATCATGTCTTTAATATTCCTTTCACCCAAGAACTTATCTCCACCCGCTTCACAGTCTTCCATAGCAAGCATCCATTTCACACTAATACCCAATCCTTGTGTTGAAGTCATTCAACATTTATTTTTATTTTTATTCTGAAATTATCTTCCATAAATCATTTTTTAATTATGATTATATTTTTAAATAATAAGTTTTGAGTTTTATTTTGATTTTTGATATTTTGATTTCTTATTGAACTATAACTTTACTAATATAAACAAGGAGAGAGAGAGAGATATAGGTCACACGGGGGAGAGAAGGAATTCGTTGTTGTACATACCATTAGTTAAGTCTATTAATACTCGTAAGCCAATCAGTTAAGCTTTGTTCCTCGACCTGATAGAACAGTGAGTTAAGCTTTGTCCCTTGACGTGATAGCACCTTACTGTACAAGTGATTCTCGCTAGTTCCCTATCGGAGACATTTCAAGTTGATTGAACATTTTATTCTCCTGAAATAGAGACATTTGATTGTTTAATTTTTTGAATTATTATTATCATTACGGAAGTGTTGATCAATACCACACTAGTAATCCAACAATTAGCGCACTGCCAACATCTCACCGAAGCCGTACTTTGGCCGACGCTGCCTGCACACCTGTCTTTGACTGCCGGCCGGCCTCATCAGTTCAACCAGACGACGACGTTTTCTTCCTCACCCGGATTCGACCAACGCAGTTTGTGATTTTCAACAACCTTATATTCCGTGACCTCACAATCAGGTCAGACCTATTAATATTTATTCCATTTCTCTCTCCTTCGTACAACAACGAATCTTCTAAATAGTTGCAGTCAAAGTAAAAATTAGGATTCCACACAATTTTTACAAACTATTTATGTTTATTATTTATAATTAATTATTCAATTTATTATTTTTTAATCAAGTTAATTTATTTTGTAATTCCNCCATTAGTTAAGCCTATTAAACTCTTAAGCCTATCAGTTAAGCTTTGTCCCTCGACCTGATAGCACAGTGAGTTAAGTCTTGGCCCTTGAAGTGATAGCACCGTACTGTAATTGTGATTCTCGCTATTTCCCTATTGGAGACATTTCAAGCTGATTGAACATTTTATTCTCCTGAAATAGCGACATTTAATTTATTTAGTTATTTGAATCATCATTACATTATATTAGTGTGCTAATCAATACTACGCTAGTAATCCAACAATTAGCGTACTGCCAACATCTCACCGAAGCTGTACTTGAGCCGACGGTGCCTGCACACCTGTCTTTGACTGCCGGCCGGCCTCATCAGTTTAACCAGACGACGCCGTTTTCTTCCTTTCCCGGATTCGACGCAGTTTGTGATTTCAACATTCTTGTGTTCCGTGGGCTCACAATCAGGTCAGCCCTATTCTTGTTTATTCCTTCTCTCTCCCCTTCGTACAACAAAGAATCATCGAAATAGTTGCAGTCAAATTAAAAATTGGGACTTTATATAATTTTTACAAACTATTTATGTTTATTATTTATTAATTAATTATTCAATTTATTATTTTTTAATCAAGTTAATTTATTTTGTAATTCCATTGAATACCATATTTTTCTATTTGTTAAACTAATGCCAATAAACCATTTTCATTGTAAACCTATAAGTTCTGTACTTTTCATTTCATGAAACATCAACATTTTTCTTGCTCCCTTTTTTATTAAAATTGCAAATAATTTATATACATTTAATTTATGCTAAGACAATATTATTGTGGTGCTAATTCAGAAGTCACAATTAATATTGGCAAATTCATTATTGCATAAACTACTACAACCAGACCCATTTTATTTAGTGTATGAGGATTTCTACCCCTCGTTCAGCCTCCGCACGCAACACCTTGTCATCGGACTCCAATCCTTACAGCTCTACCCGACCACTAAAATGGCCTTGAGACCTTTTGACCTTGATGCCTAAATTTATTGCAAGGCCCCTTCTCCCTGCAAAATGACTTTTAATTTTTTTTATAAATATATGTTATACTAAGCCATAATATTACAAGACGTTCTATTAGCAGAATTTAATAAAAAATACTTTTTATGTATGAAGAAAATTGCAGAAATTTTGAATAACCCCTTGATATAACTCTTTGCTTTTCCATGCCTACCCATTGCAATTTAACTGTTTTTGCGTTAAAACACTGCCTTCAATTACGGTGTTTTTAACTTTAAGGTATAAAAAAAAATTTTGATGAAAAACTTTCAAAGGCAGAAAATCTCTCAAGCTCCCTTGTAAGTCAAATTTCTGCTCTTGTTTTTTTTTTAAAAATATTTTATTTTTAAGAATTTCAATGAAAAATCTGTTATACTATGAAACTATTATAAGGTTTTTTACTGCTTATCAACATTTCGAGACGGCGATCTTGTGGTTAATGTACTGGACTTCTGAGCCAAAAGTCTCAAGTTCAAGGCTTACATTGCAAATTGAATTTTTTGTCTCTGTTTGTAATGTACAGTGAATTCCTGGTGTTCTGGGAACACCTAGCTCTTATTGGGAACCATTCTTGTCAAATAAAAAAAAAAATCAGGTGGTCAGAATGGTGTGCTGATCTTAATACCTCTTCTCTAGTCTGCCGTGATTTGAGAAAAAATACTTGCTTAACATGTACTTCTCCCTGGGCTTTTATTGCCTGTTATAAGGCTAGCTTGACATTCCAAGAGCTCAAGAATTTGGTCTTCAGTCAATAATTTGGTATTATGCAGGAGCCCAGATTATATCTCCCTCTTAGGTTCAGCAACAATGTCCCTTTAGCAGAGAGAAGCAAATAAGTAACTAGTTGTTTCTCTAGCATGAGGGCTTCTCTGGGCACCAGCCATAGGAGGGACTCCTTAACTTAGCTCTTCCCCCTTTCTTTTTCTATTTCTCATTTTAAGCTTGCTATAAACTTCTGTTTTGTTTCAAATCTAATATACTGTGCCAGATCACATATGGCCCAGACTGTTTCTGATATCATGGTGGAAACACATTAAACAATACTTTTTATTGTTCAATGACTTATTGAGTCAAAAAATCATGCAAGTTGTGTTATTTACAGTCATACATAAATAACACAACTTGCATGATTTACTTCTAACTCCACAATTTACTTCTAGTAAGAAGAAAATTATATGTTCAAACTTACCATTTGATATGAGACTGGTTCAGGTTGCAGGATGAGTAAATCCTCAACACACCTAAATCCCTCTGGGATAAGGATGCTTATTTTGAGAATATCTCATCAGAACCAGTAAGGAAATACAGTCTTCAAGTGATTACAGTGCAAATGATACTTATTTAAGTTATATCAAACTGATATGAAAATGATACCCAATGCAAACTAAGTCATTAAACCTGGCCTGGAAAATTACCTAGTTTGCAATTTGGAAAAAGAAAAGCCCAATAACTTTGTTCCAGGAAACAAAAATGAAAATAGGCCCAAAAATGTATTCCTGTTAAAACACTGGAATTAGAGGTACTCCAATTTTTCATTAGGAAGTATCTTTCCATTTTGTAAAAGTTTGGTTAATTGTTTACAGCTCTAAATTTCGTCTGAAAGCATTGCTCCTTTACAACTAACATCTATCCATCAGTTTCGGTCATATCATTTGAAGGAGACTTTTTAAAATCAAATGCAGCATGTATTGATGAGGCATTTGCACAAACATCAAAGCCAATTCTTACTAGACTCTTTAATTCGTTAGACTAACCTGCTCTTTTTATAAAAGGAACAGCAAAAAAAAAAAAAAAA
>KZ808330.1:144889-156584 GCA_000696205.2 Oncopeltus fasciatus
GGGGGGGGTTCAAACTCGGTATAAAGTGCGGGGAGTTGGAGAGATAATCTAAACTGCCTCGGTGGTGTAGAGATCTAGCGCGCCTACCCGGATAGTAGGTGTTCCGGGTTCGCTTCCCGGCTGAGGTAGTAAAATTTTTTTGTCTGGCTCCCTTTGCATTTCTTGTATAAATAGGGAGATTTCCTAATGGACTATCTTTAAAGAAGAAAATGCCCCTGATTTCTTCTGGAGGAGGGAAATTTTTATTAAGTCGTGCTGAGAATCAGAAACATCTTTCTCTGACATTTCCCGAACTATAAGGATGAGATCCCTTTCCAGTTTAAGGCTTAGTAATTAAAAACCTTTCATGACAGATATTTATACATACATACATATATAATCTTCCCAGATTAGTTCTATAAAAATATAGTTTAGATCCAAACAACTGTAAGCAGATATCTACAAGTGCCATTCCACAATATCCAATACTTATGTTTTTTTCTTATTATTAGTCAAACCTAAGATCAATTATAAGCAGACATATTATATGGTAACTCGGTTCATTTTAAGTGGCTCTCATACTCAAAAATACCTTGGTAAGTCTTAATTCTTTGTCCGCTATTTAAAAAGTGAATAGCTTGAGCTCTGTTAGGGATATGATGATCATGGCGATTAAGAGGTACTGAATTAATCAAGGGGAACTGTTGCCTCCAAGTCTGGTGCTGCAGGTTCGTGTCCTACCCTGAGCAATATTTTATAGGATAAGTGTGAAACTTTTATTTGTGCCATGGGTGTTCAGAATAGGATGTCTACCTGTAGATAGCCCCTCCCTCCATGATGCTAAATATTAAATAGGAGGTAAATTTAAAAATGAATTCTATATATAGTATACCATCCACTAGATCTAGGATTCTAAGTGGATGTTATATTTTTATTTTGTTATGCTACTAATCTTATGTATTTAAATTATTCATTTTACAACAAATAGGGCTGGTTTCTGTAAATTATATTAATAAATGGATAGCACTTCTTCATAGTTTTGTCTGTTAATCTGAAGGTGTAGTTCTATTGATCTAAGTTTCTTCTAGATTCTTTGGATCTATTTAAAAAGTAGAGATGATAAACCTACCATGACCATAGAGTAATCTTTTTCAGATATTTTTAGACATCACATCATAACGGCAGAGAAGTTCTTAAAATTAAAATTCAATGGAACTGATGATTTAAGATATGTCTGTGACTAAACTTAAAGTCATGAATTCATGCTCTACCTTAAGCTGTTTTATTAAAAAATTTAAGTTTCCCTTCTCAATTTCTGTTCAGAATAGAGTTCTTACATTCAGGTATTCCCTCCATGACATTGCAGGTGTTTGTAAACAAAAATAAGATGAATTTCCTCAATTCTCTATCAACTCCACCTCAGCCCTCAAATGCCCAACCTATGAATAAATGTTTTTTTTAAACTGCTGGACTCGATATTTCTACATTTAATAAAGAACTTATGTCGTGTATAACTCTAAGTCCCCAGAAAAAATATGGGTCAGTCCATCAAACCCAAAACCAAAGTTGCCTAGAAAACAATTCAATTTTTCTATTGATTATATAAATGATATTACATATTGCTATATGTAAATGAACTAGATTTGGTTTTTGTCACCTTTCTTCATTGAGCTATACTTAGTGTATCACAATAAATTAAATTATCTGTATAATTAAAAGCTACGGGAATTAGAGTTATTTCTTATTTACAAAAAGCATATTTTCTCAAAGCTCTCTTTGAAGTTTAAGACTGATTAACAGAAAGTTTCTTATTTTAATTGAGCCACTGGAAAGTAGTTTCTCTAGTTGTCTAGAAGAGGCTTCATTAGGATCCCCTTCTTATCAAGAACAAACAATGAGCTTCTGTTCCTCTGAGTCGGTATGAAGATACAATTATTTATATCCAAGAATAATTCACTTTTCATATTATTGAGGATGGAAATTATGTCCTGAAATGAATAGTGAAGGATTCCAATAATTTTTAATGAGCTGATAATAATAGTTCAATATTATTATCAATATTAGAATAAGTGTAACAAAACTTTTCACTTTATAAATTGACAGACTAAAGGAAAAGGGAACTCGCTTTATTTACTGATGTGATTGAAACTAATATTGAAGAGTGAACAGACATTCCTTCATAGATTTGGGGAATACAACATAGAACTATCCATGCAGCTACATTATCTTAACAATTGACTAATATAAAAATGCTGAAAAATTAATATTTGGCACAAATTTATCTTATGTCTGGGACCTTTTTATTGCATAGAGAATTATCAATATCAGGAAGAAGTTTTACTATAGACAGAATTAACTCCCCTTAATGTTAGGGGATTCTTTGGGAAAATTGACCTGTATTAATCACAGTTAATCAGGGACACAATAGGCTAAGAAGAGGTTGCAGTTAGTTTCCAGTTGCTATTTGGTATTACAAAATATCATCATCATCAATATCATTAAGTATTTTGTAACTCAAATAATAGGTGCTTGTAATTCTTGAAATGTTACTTTACATTGAATTTCAAAGATTACCCTTTTTAATCTAATTTATAAAGTACAATTTCAAAAATCACTTCTCCAGCATGAATTGTAGGGCAGTGTGTGATACAGATTTTAGAATAGTCTCTGGTTAAAACTTTATGTCTTGTTATAAGGCTAGCTTATCATTCCATGAGATCAAGAATTTGGTCTTCAGTCAGAAGTATTATGCAGGAGCTCGTTAATAGCAGAAATCAATTGAAGAGAAGTTCAGAGGATGCTCAAAATTTAGAATCATATTATCTTTGTTATTATTAGTATTATGGAAAAATGTATATAATTCAATTTTTTTTAAATGTAGTTTTCTAATATTTATATTCTACAACATTTTTCCGAATTATTTCTATTAAAGAAAGTNCATTAGAACTTTTTATATTTCCTTTGGATACTAACTCTGATAGGTAATGTAATAATATTTAGAAAAACAACATGAATATATCTATATTCATATACTTAGGTCAGTTAGTTGTAGTGGTTGAAAGTGAGGTGAGGGTGAATCATCATGATGTGTGTGAACATTATTGATAAAACAGTATCAGATTTTAACTAATTTTAAGAACTTGTTAGCAAGAACTTTAAATTAATGTTTGGAAACTCTCCGAATAAAATGGATAATTTAAAATAATTGTTCCTATTAAATGAAAAATAATAGGAAGACAAACTCATTCTAGACCCACTATTTTAAATTACACGATTTCATTTCAACAAAACATAGAGCTCACTGATCGACTAAACATGTTAACAAATATGGACAGCTAATTGTTTTTTTCTGACTTTCAAGTAGGATCCTGCAAGTAAAAACTACTACCAGGATTATTTGACAAGCATTATCAATTTTTTTGAGGAATTAGGAAATAGCAACAATTTTTTTAATTAAATTTTTTCAAGCAAATATACTATTTTACCTATCTGAATTGCACCATTCAGGTGGTAGTCTTGACTGTTTTTTTATTTTTATTTTATTATAAATAAATCCTTTATTCATTGAATTTTTCATTACTTTTATGTGCTGTACTTTAAAACGTACTACTTTGGAAGGGCTGTTTAGAACTGTTGTTCAATCTGCCTTTTTTATTTTAAGATGCAGTATGAGAATAATGTTACTACTACTGCAGGTATTATGGGAGAAAAGTAGTATTTTAAATCTGTAAAAGATATGTGATTAATTTTTTCTTTCTTCAATGCTGAGCTTGTTGTTTATTTATATTGCAGTAAACGTAAATGGTCAAATATTATTTTTATTGTGGTATTTTATTCCACGTAAATTTTATCAATTAAATGCAAGGGAATAGAATAAAAAAATCTAACTGTCTCTAAAAAAATCCAGAGCTTTTTTTCTATTCCCTTGCACTTAATTGTTTAAAATTTACGTGGGATAAAATACCACATTAAAAATAATATTTATAAAATTACAAAGTAAATAACGAGAGTCATGTAAATAGCTTGACAATGTCAGCTCTTTCGTTCGAGTATAAGACGATGTATTTGTCTTTCTCAGAGGTTAGACTATCGACAGTAGTGCTGGGAATTTAATAACTTATCTGGCTACTCTCAGTGATGTAAAAGGCTAACGTGCTTGCCCGGATAGCAGGAGTTCCAGATTCGAGCCCTGACTGGGATAGCTGGATTTTTTATTCTATTCCCTTGAATTTAATTGTGTAGATGGTCAAAACTTATAAAATATAATTTTGTGTAAACTTTATTTTGCCCTACTAATTTCATCTAATGTTGATGACCCTTCTTGGGCTTAGTATACAATTTTTAAAAATAAATAAATAAAAAGCACTATACAAATTAAAATTGGAACCTTTCATCCCCCACAAGGCTTCATTCTGAGTTATTCTTTTTAGCTTTTTATTTTCTTTTTTTTTTCTTCAAAGTATGCATTTAACCCCTGAAGCAAAACTAGTACATCAAAATAAAGTTTTAAATAAAATAATATTGTAGGAACACTACAGTTTTTGATTTAAGTTCATATGGAGAGTTTTTGACTAAATAGAGATATTGGTAGTAGTAGGATTACCGCAAGTCATACAAAAGTGGAAGTTTTGGCATACAATATTTGTTTTCTCTATCATTAATGAATTTGTTATTAGTTACAGAAAACCATATCAGGCTATCCAACCTAATGTGCTTTCTCAAAAGAAGGTAAATAATCTGATGAGCTGAAGAAATAGTTAATTTATGCACTAAGTCCTATTGAGGTTCAGAAATACTGAGAAATTTCTCAATATACCTTTCATATGATCTTAATGTCCTTGATTTTGATTAGCCATATTTTTTTCATGCAAATGAAAAGTAAGATGACAATTCTTCAATGGACTGTGAAGCTCAATATTTTGTGTCAGTTGCTATATAGTAAGTAAAATCTTGTAATATTGTAGATGTGTATATGGAGGGAATGGTATCATTATCTGTTTTCCTGTGATATATTAGTAATCCCTTTATCTTTATCCTTTATAATTACACTTTTGCCATGTATTAATTGTTAATATTACATAATTAATTACAATTGAATATTATTCCTATTGATTTGGGGTTATTATTTATTACGTATTCTTAATGTGCAGACAAAGGGACTAAGGAAGAGGATGGATATAAAGAAAAGGAAGTTCAGAAAATAGAGATTTATGCTAAGCAAAGACAAGGATTTATATTTATCTTGCTAAGTAAAATTGAAATGTCTCTTAGTTTTTGACTCCAATATTCAATTTTTCTTTTTGTTCGAAGTTCGTTTCGTTTATGATTTCCATTTTTAATTATAAGTTTCAAAAGTTTATTTTAATGATTAAAGATAATAAATGTGGTTTAAAACATAGCATTTAATCTCTTAAAATTACTTAGTTTTATTGAAATAAAAGAGACAGACAAATTCTAGTATTGAAATCAAAGGTCAGGTTTGTTTACTGTATATGATCTTTAGATTAAGAGTGCACCCTCAATGTTGTTTACTTGGTTCAGACTCTGGCACCTCGGTAACTAAAGCAGTCAATTGTTTTTTGGAAATTCGGAAGAATATCTACACTCCCGCAACTCTACCTAGACCAGCAACTTCTGGAATGGCGTTCTATCTATACTTAAAAGCATCCACTCTTATCAACCCCCCTCAGCTTAGATTAGTTGAGTATTGTTTTAAATTGTGAATTTGTAATTTTCATTAAATTTATAGCTGTAAATTAATTTTCAATTACCTTCAATGTTTTCCTTGCCAATTTATATGTGTAATTGATCTCATAAAATAATTTGGTCCAATATTTGTTAAAAATAGTAAGAAAAAATTTTAAATTTTTTAGTAAATAAATTGAAAACAAAAAAACTAATATTTATTCATTTGTAAATGAAATTTTTTTCTAACCATCATTGAGTACCATTTCATTATTCATAGTGTAAATTGAGAAAAAAAGCTATTTCTTTTTAATCAATTCATAGATTATTTATTAATATGTTTAATGCATTTTTTGTGCTCTTTAGGCTAAACTAGTTTAAGTTTTAGTTGTATGTATGGTAAACCGAACCAAAGTTCAAGGTATTTCAAGGGTCATATTTTTCAATACGAAATTGGTTCTGTTTACAGTTAGTCTCTTTTATTTTTAACTTTCATTTGGCTTAATAGTTAATCTGATTGATGGCAGTTGCGATACTTTTCGTGATATCAGTTCTTGTTTTCATCTAATTTTCAGTTTTGTCCTTGATTTGTTCATTTGTATTATTTTCATACAATATTATTGTTATTTTTCATTAAATATTAGAACTTGTCCTTATTTGTTTTCAATTAGTATTGGCAACGTAGAATAAACGATATTGTTACAATAATTCCAAATTTTTCCGAATTTGAATAAATGTTTATTTCTGTATTATTAATTTTTTTTCGATCTAAACCAGATTGTCACAGGAAAGGAGATTTGTTTTCAATTACGAAAAACAACTACTCCCAACAATAGTATTGTAAAGTAGTGTTGATATATTTCAGAGATGAAGAAGACTTCTGAGTTTGCTCTTTTCCTTCTATATGATTTTTTGTATACTTCCAACTATAACTTAGCAGTGGTAGCTATCCCATATCTTTTATCAATGACAAAGCAATAATATTTTATATTATATTAGTTGTTTTATCATTTATAGATTGGAAAATATACTTCTTAAAATTAATGAAGAGTTTATGGAAAATAAGTAAAGGGCAATTTAATGTATCATAAATTAAATAAGGGCAATTTAATGACCCATAAATATAGATACTCCCTAAAATTACTATTACAAGTGGTTATTGTGCTGATGAAAAAAAAGAAAAGTTTGGCAAAGAAAAACTGAATGATGAAATTGAATAGTTACTATATATATGAATCTATATGATAAAGGGGTATTGACAATTTAATAACTCACTATACTTTTGGTGTTTTTGTAAATGTTGATCTATTAAATTATGATTTATTTCTAGAAAATTGTTATAAATATTTTCATGAATGAGACAGATTTCTGGCCTCCACAAAAAGATTTAATTACATTTGTTAATACACTCAAATAATGATTGGATTCTTACCTAATTCAGGTAATGTTGTTTTAAAAGATATTTTGATTTACTTGGACATTGAGATAGATTATATGTTCTTTGAATTAGCATTAGAATCTGCCGCAGATAATTCAGTTTGAAAGACAAAAAACATGAATAGATGCCCATTTTGTAGTATTTTTGACTCAGTGTAGGTTTTTACTTCCAGTACTTACTCAGAGGGCAAGGAGATTGCCTTAGGAAGAGGAATCAAACCATCTCTGCATTTGACAGACTCATCTGTTAATAAGACATATTTTTCTCAAATTTTTCAGGCCATATGAAGATTACAAGAGAAAATACTCAAGAAGTTGATTAACCTAAAAGAAAGTTATTTTTATGTAAACAAAAAATAAGAAATAATAAGGGAAAATAAATTATTAAAAGCAAACTCTCACAGAGAAAGCTAAGCGGCGAATTGTGGATATTAGTAATTAGTTAATAGAATAATTTCCCTATGAGTAATATTATTGAAATTACCCCCAAAGTAACAAGCTATTTCAATTTCATTTAAAATAGTTTGAACTTTCAGCTATTTGTTGCTGATAATTTTGGAAAATATAACTAAGTTGACAGCTCGACTTGAAGTCTAGAAGCTCAAATCATTCAGCCACACAGACTAGTAGAACTAGTCTATAGTAGATTTAATTTCAGATGGGGACTTACTTAGTTTGCCGGCGGGGTGTCCATCCTCCCACTAGCTTTTCATTTTTGATACTTCATGAAGGAAATAGGCAAATGTACTCAGGAATGATTCTAAAAAGGATCTTTTCCCTGCATAAAGGCTGGAATTGTAAAGCCAGTTTCCTACAACATGAAAGTATCACTTGAATACATAGCTTTTTGATCAAATAAAATTTAAATTTACTTTAAAATGGAGTGTAACTTGAAAAAAAAAGTGGACATCTCTCATAATTTATTATAAATCAGTTTTTATTTTATGTCTTTAAAAGGCAGATTTATCCAAACAAAATTTCATAGAAAAAAATTGTGACTGAAGAGTTTAATTTTTTTTTTTTAAATAATTAAAAAGAGAGGAAGAATGTATTTTTTCTCATTTTCTGCCATAAATATTTTATTCTTCGATTTATTGACATCAAAGTTAATTTACCAGAAGAAATATGGACATAAATTATTAAAATGATCTTTACTTTTTATACATTAATTCACTGAATAATAAAATTTTGGTTAAAAGGTTTTTTAAGGAGAGACCTTTTAATTAAAGAAAAGTTGTTTAACACAATCCTTATGTTAAAGAAATACTAATAAAATATGTTAAAATAAAACACAATATGGAGACCTTCCCTTGTTTAGAACATAAATAAAATAGGAGTTAATTTTTTTAGCAGTATAGGTAATCTTTATTTAAATTAATACGCAAACAATAATGCGGATAAGTGCTGACTCCCAGCACAATTACAGCAGGATTGAGAGATCCTTGGGGATTAATCATGTTAAGCCTAATCATTTCAATTGATTTTCTTAATATATTCCACATGTGTGTTGTATATTACATATTTTTTATTTTATGCTGATAATCCTTGAGAGATCGGCAATGAACTGCTGAATTTCATTGCTCTTAACTAAATGTTACACCTGTAGAAAAAAAAAGTAAAGGTCAGTGTTGTAAGATTTTAGTCTGATTACATTCCTACATTTTCTTTTGACAAGAGATAGAGACTGACGATGGACCAGCTAGCCTCCTTTTCAATATTGCCCTCAACAAAACAAAGCTGTTCAGGATTCAGAGGTGCAGGAAATCCCAAATTTTTTAGCCTACATTCTAGTTCTTTGGTTTTGTTGATGATTTGGAAAGTGTGATAACGTCTAGATCAGCATTGGTGGAAGCCATAGTAAATAATTATTTTTAAAATATCAAAAAATGTAAAATAAAAATTTATGTATTTTATAAATCTAAATTAATATTGAATTTTTTAAAATACACCATTTCATTAATTTATAATGGCTGAAATGGGGCTATGTGGAGGACAGATAAGGAGGATTTAATTGTAAATATAAATGCAATTATTAGTGTCAGACGAAATAGTAAAATTCTAACATATAAAATGTAATTTTTAACTAAGTTATGGAATAAATGCCAATTCTGCAAAACAATTTTTTACAAAATATAATTATTTTTGATCAAACTGCAAAGAATTGGCATATATCATGTATCTTCATTCAATTGCCTTTGCACCAGTTTTTAAAATATAATTTTGAATTTTATGTGTTTATAATATTCATGTGTTTCACTAATGATAAAATAATAAAGGAAGATCTTTAAAAATTTAACTCACAAAATTTAGTGGCTATCCAGAGAAAAACAAATTCAGAGAAGGGTTGGGTTAACCTTAAGATAAACTTCTTTCCAGGGTCCACTTCCAGGTCAGAGATATCAAATTAGTCCCTTATTTTTTTATTAAGCATTAGGGAAATCTACTTAATTTAGATAGATCCTATGCCGCATTTTTAAAAATTCACTCTAAAATTGACAACCTTCTGTTATGCATTTTAAAGGGTTTAATACAATTTTAAGGAGTTTTATTCTATTTAAAATAAAAGTTATAAAATATACAGCTTAACATAATTCTAATACAATTGAATTCTCATTATTGGAATAACTTCTTATTAACCAATCAATCCACCAATAAATTTTTCAATCTCCTTAAAAATCCATTTATAAACTCCTAAACCCAAATAAGACCTGTCTTAGTTTTAGTTGGGAGAAGTGGGAGGAAGATGATGAGGGACAAGGAGATGAAAGCAAAGTTCTTAACTAGCCTGGATGAAATGCTGCAATAATTTTCTAACTTAATTTACAATATGTTCTTTCCCCATATATTTATAGCTCCTTTAAGGGTAGTTAAGAAAAAAAAATAAAAATATAATAACAGAACTAGTGATTCTGGAGAGATATTTCAGTCACCTTTGTAATTTTTTTCTAATAGTATAATTTCCTAAATAAATTACATATAATTCAAATAGATATTAATATTTGATAATTCAAATGGAAGAATTCTCAGCAATACTTCTAAGCATGAAATAGTTAGCCAAATATATAATAATGTAATTGATTTAATTACTGGATAGAGGTAATTTTTACATGGTTGATGGTTAGTTGGCCGTCTCGAATATCATGTGAGAATGGTCGGGGTTTCGGCCAGGAAGAAAAAATATACACCAAAATTTGGAGTAATATTTTTATTTATGCCAACGTTTCGGCTTACCTAGTAAGCCATCATCAGGGCNTTACAATGTGAACAACCACCCTGGGGAGATTTCTCCACTCAACACCATTGCCCTGATGATGGCTTACTAGGTAAGCCGAAACGTTGGCATAAATAAAAATATTACTCCAACCATTGCCCTGATGATGGCTTACTAGGTAAGCCGAAACGTTGGCATAAATAAAAATATTACTCCAAATTTTGGTGTATATTTTTTCTTCCTGGCCGAAACCCCGACCATTCTCACATGTAATTTTTACAGTGTGAGTTCCACTTTACATTACATAAATCCCTTGTTAGAAATAGAAATACACATTATTATTTATTTTTAATCATTTGGTACCACGTAGATGTATATTAAATAATAATATAAATACAATATTACCTAAAACGTGAAATATTTAAAATATTTTTCATGGTATTAGTTACTCAGGAAAATGACAAAACAAGAATGAATCTAAGTTACAGGTACTTTATTATGTGCGTAATTGAATAAAATAGACAGCAACTGGATTATGTTAATATCTTGTTTGATTTAGGCAAGGAATCATTTTTTATATTATATCTATATGAAACCAGTTAATATTATTCATTATTCACTTTAAAAATGTAGTAAAACTTTTGGGCAAATATGGAAAACTCGTTTACCCAATTCATTATCATTATTAACTTGTTATAAAAATGTAATGTCTCATACTATAATGATTGTGATACACATAAGTTACTTCCTAAAAGATAATCTAGACAATACAATTTTAAAAAAGAATTTAGAGAAATAATAGAGACTATGTAAATCACAGATTTTGAATATATATTTAAATTACAGAAATTTTTTTTTAATCATATACTTTAATAATTCCAACATTTTGGGAAACTTAAATAATATAAACAAACAATAAAAGATAACTATGGGACTCATTTAAATTCTTTCAAGGGATCTAATTCATTTTATTAACAAATGAAAGATGATCAGGTTGGCTTGTAAAAGTATAAGTAGAGGAATAATAAGTTTCAGTCACTTATTTCATAAAAAGCCTAATACTTAAAGTAGACCTTCTAAGCAATTGAGAGCATCTAAGAACTCAGTTAATGATAGCCTGAAATTCAATTATAACTTTCAAACTTATAGGAAACCATGATTTAGGTAAAAAGAAACGAACACAGAGATTATGCTGCATATACGAGTAACTATATAATATGGCAACAATGAAGCACATTGAAAAAGAATGATTGTAACCCCCACCCCATCTATAAAAAACTTAATTGCCTGGGAAAATATGATGAATCAAGTGGTGTGATGACTGCAGCCAGAAATTTTATTATAATATATTTAATGTATATTATTTTAATTTAATATAATTTT
>KZ808330.1:156673-199836 GCA_000696205.2 Oncopeltus fasciatus
TTATTTTAATTTAATATAATTTTAATATATCTATTTATTTCAAAATGTGTGCTTCAGAGAACCAATTCTTCAAATAAAAAAATTAAAACTATGGTTTTATTTGGAAAATATTGAATATTTAAATTATTCAATATTATCTCTAAAAAAATGTTGGGGAATACCTTAGTGTATGTGGCACATATAACATGCCCATGGTTGATTAAGACCCTATGAGGCAATTTAACCCTGCTGTATTAATAATATTCAGAATTTTCTTCACAAACATTCAGGGGGGTATTTCCAAATCCCCCCAGAAAAAAAAATTGTGGGAAATAACGGTAAATCAGTAAAATAAAAGTAGTAAAAATGCTAAGGATATTGATATTACAAAATGGATGACTGTGCCAGACCCATTAAGATTTATCCAAATTGTTATGCTTATCATCAACTTATTTACTTAGAAATATATATGTTTTGGAGAAAATAATTAATATTCCTTTCCCATTGTTATTATTCATTTTGATATTTTAATGCAAAGCTGAAAGTCAATAAGTAAACTAACATTTAATAAAATGTGATTTATACAAATGTATTAATAAATACATTTGTATTAATCACATACTTAAGTAAAATGTAAAAGGATTAAAAATATACTAGTAATTTATTTAAATTAAAAAAAAATTAATCTAACTGATATAAATGTTTTAGTTTGTCCTCTTTGATCCCAAATCAATTTTGAAGTGATAGTATAAGCAAAAATTTTCCTTCAGACATAAATTTACTCCAAAATAAAACAGTTTCAAATCTTATACATAAGAATAAATCAGGTTCCTGAAGCTAAATAAATTATCTATTTAAATAGTATACAAATATAATTTACAAAATATTAAGCTTTTCTATTTATTGACCTTCTGATGTGTTTCTAAATTTATAACTCCAAATAATTTTTTTATTTAAGTTTAGTTTAAAAGTGAATTGAGTGATAAGGCTTCTGAATCAAGGAACAGAATTTCAAATACCAGCACCCCTACCATTAATCTCAACCTCCTTACCTTGTGTGCCCTGTACATAAGTGCCTTGAGGGCATATATAGATATAAAGTCAGAAATTAATTAAATAGAATATCTTGTCTTCTTGCCTGCTGCTTGCAGTGAAAAAAAAACATACAAGGTCATCAACTATTCAAGTTTTACTTCTTATTTAATATCATCTTCACTAACATTGCTATTAAAAGAACTAGCTATGACCAGATATGATACCTCCTATGATAAGAGAGTTATAAAAATATTATTTTATACTTAATGATCAAGGATACACATCAATAACAAATTTAAAATTTTTTAAAATAATAAATATCATTAAAACCCAAATACATTTTTTTTCTTTGCTAAAGACGAATTAAAATTCAAGTCTAACAACTGATTTTTAGGTAAAATATTTACTATCTCCTAAGCAGCCAGACATCTCCCAATAGTATTAAACAACCCAATAATAAATTTGCAAAGAAAAGTTAAAGATTATACAATTAGTTGTTTAAGGGGCACACAGGCCAAGATTGAAAGAAACAAATTTATTTCTGTCATGAAAAGTTATTATATTATAAACAAATATAATAAATTGTGTCTAGATTAACTGTCTTCTTAGACTGTTGAAATAATTTTAAATTTAGGAACACTTCAAACAAAGACCTGGTCACCCAATAAAAAATAACTTGAAATTATTTTGTTTAGATAAAACAAAATATATTAATTATTTAGATAAAACATTATTATATTTTAAAATATTACTACTTATTTTTATTCTAAACTCTGTGATTTTATCTTATAAAAACAATTGGCAATATAGTCCACATTTTTCCCCCTCATAATAAGAATAAATTATATTTTTTGGACCGAGTTCTTAAGATTATATATATATATAATTCATGGTACTATATTCATTTTTTCCAACTATCTTGTGAATAAAATATCTTTAATTTGACTCCTAGAGTTATGTCTGTAACAGGTGTGCTAGCCCTCCATAGCACTTCCCACTCATCCTCATCAAGCAAATCCTCATAACTAAAGAGCAAATTCAATCAAATCACTACTCACTCACACCTCAATTGAAAATTTAACTTATACTACAAGAAGCACTATACTTTTTTTCCTCAGATAAGCCTCAAAGAATTATTGATATTTTCTAATTAGACTGTAATGAGTCTTTTAAAAATTTATAATAAAAATAAGTAGAAAAATGAAGACTGATCTAGAGTTTAATATTTACATATTATTTATGTAATCTATAAAAAGAATTACTCACTCTATAATCTCATATGTCAAAATAGTCTCTTTAAGATAAAATTTGGTCGTATTATTCCTTATATAACAGTTGAAAACTATACTGTATTTTACAAAGGAAATTGACTTAGTAAATAAAAATAAAAGACGTTCTCAAAATATATAAATAAATATTGAGGCTATGTTCGCCTTCTAAGAGACTTTAAAACTACATTTAATTTAAATTTTAAAGTACTAATCTCCACTGGGACACAGTTCACAAAACATTTAATTTGAATAATGAGCCTCATTTTGCCTTGATATTACATCATATTCCAATTAACAGGATCTCAGAATCAGGCTCTAAGACAACTGATATCTAGAATAAAAATATAAGCAGCAGAAATTATAGTCTGTTTTATACTTTTTAAATAAATGATAATCTTTGTGAGGTAGAAAAGTGAAAATATATACATAAAAAGTGCTATAGTAAATTTGGCAAATGAATGTTCCTAGTACAAGTGATGAACAATAAAATGTAGGCTCAGTAATGGATTGGAATGATATTTATCCGAGCAATTCTATTAAATACAGAGGACCCTTGGTTAAGGGACTTTTCTGTCTATTTTTGAGCAATATTTCATGGAGTTTTTAGGAGTCATGAAGTCTGAATTAAAATTTTAATGTGTGTTGTTAATAAAAGGTTAATTTCAATAGCGATTCAGCAGATTTATATTTTTTTATTAAGTTGTCAAACTTATAAAAACAATACTTCCAAAAAACTTCAACCTCTAAAGTAGTACCTTTGTGATTAATCAATTGTGAAGCCCAGCTATATAAAATGGTTTTGGATAGTTTGATACCAAACAACAATCCAACTTATTTACACTAGATAATAATATTTGAGATAATTTAAAGTTCTACTATTAGTAAGGGGAAAACAAGGTTAATGCTCTTAGACTACTCTAAACTCATTCTTCTGATGAAGTTTGTTTATGTTAAAAATTATTCCAAATCATAAAAGCTTAATAACCAAAAAGTATTAAATAATTAATGTTTCATTTTATTTTAATGATTCACTTCATTAATAACCAACCAATCTAAATAATTTTTTAGCTGATAGTAATTATAATAATCATAAAGAGCAATTTTAAAAGTAATTTAATTTCAACCTGAAATATCCAAAAATTTTACAGTTAATATTTAGTAAATTTCAATGAATAAGACATGCCTGCATACTAGAAGTTTGAAAGATAAAGAATTTAATGAAAACTCATGAAAAAGTAACTTTACTATATGGCCAAGACTGGAAGAAATATTTATAAAAGATAAAGAATTTTTTTTAAAATTTAATTAATAGACTATATTGCTGGAAAAGTAGCAATTATAAATGTTTGTTACTTATATATTGTTTTGATAGCTATCCTATAGTACCAGTAGTTATTTAGTACCAGTAGCTATTGCTATGAGTCTTTTCTATTGTCTAATATTATTACTGATATTACTTGAAATTTATCCCCATTATTAACCAAGGGTCCGTTGTAAATTAACCTGTTTGTATAGCTACACAAGGAAGTACTGGAGAAAAGTAGGACTGAGCAAAACAAATTTTGAAATGAGAAATGAATACAAGTAGAGAAAATTTGTAAGACCTCAGAATAAGTGAGAAAACTAATTTCTAAATGCAGTTATCCGACCTGTTTTATCTATATGACTGGTCTCAAATTTTCTCTACAAGGGAACAAGTAAAAGCCCAGGATAAAAATTTGGCATTAAAACTCCACTTGCAATAAATTTCTCTTCTTACAAAAATAACAATTCCTTTTACTATAAATTATTTGATCAGATTATTGACATTAGATTCTGCACTCTTCACTGATGACTAACTGTTGAAGTATTTACTTAACCAATTGTAGAGGAGCTCTTCATTTGTCTGGACCCAATGGATATTCAGCAAGATGGTCTCAAGACTCTGGTCGAGGGATCTTGAACCAGAACCAACATCAATCTCGTGGAAAAAGTCAAATACCTAGAATTTAACAACTCCCATTACTAAATTCATTTTTATTTTAACAATGAAATAAATGAAAAACACACACTTTCCTATAATGAAATATCTGGATTTATATCCTGATAAAAAGATGATATTTTAAATATAAAACAACATTTTGAACTTCAAACTTTTTGTGATAGAGTTTTGAAAATTAAGCTTATAATTTATATTCTCAGCATAAGCAAAAATTCATAAATAATTTTTGACAATGCCATGATAAATCTACATTCTCTCTCATTTTACTAAATACTCTCCCAAATCACAGTTTAATATCCTTTATCCCCGATTTTTCAAATTAATTTTTATCAAAATGTGTTTTTTGAAGAACTTTTCAATACTAAAATCTCACATATTTAGTCACACCCCACTTATCTCAAATAAGATTACATCTGTTTTCCAATAAATACTTTTCTAGGGTAAATTGGCAAAAATGTTAGTACTAAATGATCAATGCTTCAAACACACTGATTTATCTTAATTTATTCAAAATGCTATATATTTAAGTTATTTTTTCTATATTTAAGTTATTTCTGTAACTAAATTCTCATTTCAACTTACTATCCTTCTTATAAAATTACAGAACTGAAAATCCTAAGTAGTCTAGTAAGGATGTAATTATCTGCAATCATCCAAATATTTTTCTCTAAATTGCAAATTCTATATGCTAATCTATGTTTACTCACAAATCCAATCCCATAACGACTTTATATGGAATACCTTATTTAATATGTTCAGAAATTTTTTTTTTTGATTCAAAATAATTCTCACTTATTCTATAAAATCATGGAAACTTTGAAAACATGCTGATAGTTTCTAAATTATCTTCTATATTCTCAGATTCATTATCATGTATGGTGAAGGAATAAATATGAAACTATAAACAGTGGGTATGAATGAAAAAAAAAACTTTGGTGACAGGTGCAATGAATGATGCAATAAATAAAGAAGAATAGTAAATATATAAAACTTCAAGAACTGGATTAATTAAAAAAAAAATAATAATANGTTTTTCATTCGAACCCAATGATAAAGAAGCATTATCACTGGGTGACGTAGGCTCTCATGGATATAGATCAGGTTTTTTCTACTATCCTGGCTGTATAGTGAACATATTAAAGATAATGTATCAGTAGCCACGTTTTATTTTACCTTTCCTTTAAAACTAGAAACTCAGATGAAAGAATGCATAATTGAAGAGAAAAGTATGGATAAAGGTATGGATACAAATATATGTAAATGCCCTAGTGGTATAAATTAGGACAAAACAACATTAACAAAAAGGATCGCTGATATCCTGCACTATTGCTGAAGTGTCCACTTGCAAATTGGAAGTGGATTCAGATAATTTGGGACTGATGAAATGTTGAGTGATATTTGTTTATCCTGTGATCCTGTTATCCAATGTTCCTAACCTGTAAATGAGAAGACAACTCACAAGTACAGGAGATTTCAACAGTATATGAAAAGTCTTATAAAGGATTACCCAGAATTAATAGGAAAAATAGCAACTATAATTTACTCAGGAATATCAAATCTATATATAACAAAAACCCAGAGCACTTATAAATTCTGATTGATAATGCAATTTGTATTGTAGCCATCCGTCCTGATGATTGCCCCAATATATTAGTTATAATAATATGTCACCTTCACGAATATAAGAATATACATCGTATTCATAATAGAAAAAACCTCAAAAAATAACTTGAATCCCTACTTATCTCTAAAGGTTACATCATTTGCTCCCCAGGTGCTGATCTTTTTTTTTTTTTTTTTTTTTTTTTTGTTAGCCTCCCTTGCAACCACTAAGGGTCATTGGAGGGAGGGGCTATCTACAGGTTGCCACCCTATTTTAAACACCCATGGCTCAGGACAACCTTCTATATTATAAATAAAAGATTGACCTGGGCGGGATTTGAACCCGCGGCGTCAGGTTGCGAGACCCGTACGGATCCCCTGAGCTATCCCGGCGCCCCTACAGGTGCTGATCTCTCATCTCTAACATACCCATTAACAAAGCCATCCAAATTGTGGAGAAACACTGGACTACAATCCAAGACCACATTACTCTTACCTGGTCCACCACCTCGAGTTCCTTACCATGTGTTATACTTCAGGCAATCTCCTTTACCAAGGAAATTACTGTAAACAGATGAACCATCTTTGTAAGGGAAATAACCTTTCTCCCAGGATTTTCAATATTACCATCAATGACTTCCTAGACTCTATCCTTCCAACTTTTCCATTGAAAAATATATTTATGACCAGTTCCTCCTTAATTAATTAATTAAATTAATTTTACAATGTTGATGTATAAGTTTGTCAAAACACGTATCTAATTGTACATATAATGAGTTATTTGGATTAATAAGTGAAATATTATAAAATAAAATTTGGAAGGTGAATTATTGTGAATTTACATACTTGACCATGATTTATTACTAAAGCAAAGGCTTCTTGGCATCTTCTTTCAATTATTGAATTTTAAGAGACTATTGTAACTCTATAATAATATATATAATTATCTATATATTGTCACTGTACAAAATAATTTATGCATATTAAAGAAGAAATAATGATAATTCTATTCATGAAGTTTCTAATATAATATACAATTGGAAGAGCTTAGATTATTAAGATTTTCTAAGGAGGTATACTAAGGCTGTCATTCATTTTTTTTCTGGTGATACTTTAGTAGTAAGCGTCTAAACTGTAAGTTATTGATAATAAAATAAGAAAAAGAAGTAATTAATGGGAGGATAAACAAACAGGGCTGTGAAAGTCATAAATTTCAAGTTCATAACAATCAGCTGATGGAATAGTTGAAAAATAAAGCAATGTAAGCCTTGGGTAATTAGGCTTTATTAGACTTATAGAATACTGAATGAATGAAACATTATATATGTTCTATTATGTTATATTATATTTAGAGAAGTTATATTATAAACACAAGATTAATACATATAATATTCACCCCCCATCTAGTATGAGAGATCATAATCTTCTAACTTAGAGGCCATTCTGTGAGTTCAGGGACTTCTTCTCAGTTCTCAATCAGAAGGTACTTATCAGATTGATGTTCAATTCTCACTCTATCGGACGAGTTTCCTTGTTGTGACACTTCCTTGTGACTTTTCAAGAATTGAATTCCTCAAGGTTCATTCTCCTGAAATTCTGGGTCCCACTGTGGTGCAAAATGGAAAGTCAAGAATTTGTGTGCACTTCTTTACAGCTCAGTAAACGGACTAAGGCATATTCGGGGTTACTCTCAATAAGAGTTATTTTGTCTACTTTGGGGTCATTTTTGGATTGGCTTACATGAATTTTGAGCAAGACATTTCCAGAAGTTGCAAGCCATGGTGGATTCCCTGGAGAATCCAATTTTTCCATGTTGGGAAACATCCCAAAGATTTCCTTTCAGATCAAAATGTATGTTTAGTATAACTCTCATGGGGTGTCCTCATTAGTGGTGGTTGACAGCATAGACTTAATGGAGGCGTTGTTGAGGACTTCTTTTCCCTGAAATGTCTTGAAATTGCTTGATTTCAAAGCTAGCTGATCTGTATTCCAGGTGAAGAAATTGTATCGTTCAACTTGACTATTATCTGGTGTGCTGTATGGAATAGTCCTGCTCATTCCGATGACTAGAAAGGTTAAGTATGATTTTAGTCGCCTGCTATAAATCCTGTCCCTTGGTCTGTATGGATAGAGCAAGGTCTTCAAAAGTCAAAAGAAGCGTTTCAAATCAGCTGATCACTGTCAAAGCACTCACATCTTATTTATATCTATTTTTCTTATCTGATGGAAGTGGCCCTTTATAATCCATGTTTAGACAACAGTGATGATCCTTTGATGAGAGTCTCTTGAGGTTTGTGAAATTCAGGCTTTATTTGTGCACAAACACGGCCTTTTGACACAATTCGATGGATATCTTCTAGTGAAAAGGGCATGTTTTTCATTCGAACCCAATGATAAAGAAGCATTATCACTGGGTGACGTAGGCTCTCATGGATATAGATCAGGTTTTTTCTACTATCCTGGCTGTATAGTGAACATATTAAAGATAATGTATCAGTAGCCACGTTTTATTTTACAGGTCGATATCTATGTCATAGAAATTATTATTATATATTATATTATTCTAAGATAAATCAAGCCTTCATCTCATGGTTTTCTTTTTTTAAATTTTTCTTGTAATATTGTTGTCAAACATAAATGCTATGGATCTTTGATCTGTAAAGGGGTGAAAGTGATTGCCAATAAGATAATGTGGCCATTTTTTAGAGCCTCATTAATGGCTTATGCTTCTTTTTTGTTAGCCAAATGTTTGAGTTTAGATTTTTTAAAAATACTACTGGTTGATGATTCTGAGATAGAGTTGTAGCAATGGCTCTGTCATATGCATCAGTTACTACTGTTTGCAGAGATTTCAGATTGATATATTAGAGTTTTCGACATCAAGTTTTAATTGTTTAAAGCTGGTGTCCTGACAATGGCATATTGGCATTGACTAGAGGTCTGATTTTTCCAGAAATTGAATTGAATCTTGAAGCAAACATTCTGAAGGCTCTAATATTTGATTGTTGATAAATTTAAAATAATATTTTTAATTATGTATAAATTAATTAAATTAAATGCAAATACATGCTATTAATACATTTAATAAGCAGTTTTTATTGTAAATAGTCCACTGAAGAGTGCTCCACTATATTTGAAGGTTTGAAGAGAAAAAACATGTTGTTTTTTTGATACTCTATATACCAAATAATAAAAGAAGAAAAAAGCAATAAAATAAATTTATAAACAACCAGTTACCTCATTGTAATCATACTCAGTAGAGAAATGTGATGTTACTGCTGAGATGAGAGTACCCATGGTGAAGGTCCCATTTCCAAAAAGTGTCTGAAGACCCTTCCAGTGTGCTTTTAAATGCCTCCAGGCAAGAAGCTGACCTTCAGGATTTGAGGCTACAGTTGACATAACTACTTTGATGTCCTGAGGCCTGATACGATCTCGATCCAGGGTTGCTAACAGATACCTATTAAACAGGCATTTATTTCTTTAATTTTATACTTTTCCAGACTGCTAGAATATGCAATAAAATATTTTACCATCCACTAAATAAGAAATATAAAATTAAAAAAAGACGTAGATAGAAAGTTCAGCACTAAATATACAATTTATGCATCTCTAAAATATGAATATATACTTTTCTGAAAAGACATAGTGTGCTATTGATTTCAAATTGGCACTAAATTAACTGCTGAAAAATATTTAAAATTAGGTTCTATGCCAATAATTTTAAATCAGACCAAACTGGGACTCAGTTTAAAACGATTAAATACTTGATTTTCAAGATATAAGAATTTATTAAAGCATATGCTCAAGGAGGAATAGAAAAAAATATGTGGATACTCACCGCTGGAGGATCCAAGGGTCAGATGACACGCCTAACACTCTCAGGAGGAGCTTTTTCTCGCTGGGCACACGAGAGGCATTGTACTCATTCCAACAGTGCTGCCACTCTTTCACACCACCGTACTTGATGCCTGAACATTTAATTAAGCTTACCACTTTTTATCAGAAAAATTTCAAGAGAATTTGAGAAAATAAATGTGTGTACATGTTCTGATTAGTTTTTTTTTTTAATAAGTGCTAATGGGGCAATTTTCTTGCGTAATAAAATATACTTATATACTATATTTAAAATAGATAAAATCCTATTTTTTGTTATTTAACTGGTGTTGAGATTCCCCTCAACAATATATGTGTGTGTGTAAAACAATTCACCACACCAACTTATCATATGGCCAAGAGGGGAGCTGTCACTAAAAAGGACAAATCTGTTGTTCACGTAGGCTTCGACGGTCGCCAGATGTATTTACCGTCAATCAATTTATCAACAAGAACTGAAAAATCAGTTACCAGCTACCTGACTACTCCAGGGACCAGCCGCCAGAACACAGTATCAACCAATGGGAAGGCAGGCTTAGCCCAAGGACCGGTGTGAGAAAGTTGTGATAGTAAAAAATTTATTTGACCCTAGTATTTTTGACAAGGAAGTTGGTTTGATTCTTGAATATCAGGAAGACCTGAGAAGTATTTAATGATAGTATTCCCTGTTATTTTTTGCTTAATTGTTTTAAGCATGGTAGATGGAGATATTTTTTCTGTCCCTATTTTTGCACTTACTAATCTACCTTATGTGCCTCTCTCATCGGGCAGTTTTCTAAATTTTTTTTCCCCTACGAATATAGCTTGCTGAATTTTAACTTCTAAAGATAACAGGCTGTGATATTTTGTACTCATTGAATGCCAAAACTTTATTCTTTTATTCTTATTATTCCTTGGTTAGATCGACATTTTAAGGACAAGTTATTGTATGTATCTATTAATTTGTTTGTCATTGTAATTTTTCTTTTAATATGATTTGTAAATATTGTTAAGTTATGTTTGAAATTGTTTGACTGCTAATTATTGTTCAGTTATAGAAACTTCTGTATATGTTCAATTTTCAAATAATTTCATTTATTAGACTCCTATAATTATGAGTTAGCAAGGCTGAAAATAGATTCCAGAAAAAATGGAATGTGTTTAATTGCTCTTAGCTAGAATTTAGCTTAGCATATTTTCATTATTTGATTCTTTCATTTTATGATCCTTCTGTGATTCTTTTAGTAGTTCAAATTTGTATCCAAAAATTATAAGTAGTATAATATTTCTTTTAAATTTCCCCCCCCCCCCAAAAAAAAAAATTAAAACACTTGCTAATTTTTTTATATTTTGTATTTCATAATAATTTTTTTATTTCAATTATATGCTAAACTCCATGTGTGAAAATTTCCTTAGGAAAAATATTTATTTTCATAGTCCATAAGAACTGCATTGTTAAAACTAGAAAATGGTCAGAATCTAATAGATAGAAAAGTACCCTATAGGTATGTAGAACATACAATAAAGCTTCACCCTTGATGGCCACCAGCATCAGCACCTCCACTTCCGGCAAATATTACATCGCCTTTTTCGTTCGTGAGGACACTTAAGAAGGGAGGACTTACACTATGCTCTCTACCTGCAAGCCGACCCTTCACCGCCCGACCCTTCTACAGCACTTTCTTTGTTTGTAAATACTATATATATATATACCCTGGAATCCCTGCTTTTCCTTTGAATCAAGCATACACGACTGAAAACCTACAGGTTCCACCACCTACTACGCTCCCAGAACCCGTCACTTAGACTTAAGTTACAGGTTTACAAAGGAGTTGTCAGGCCGACACTGCTCTACGGCGCGCCCCTCATGAAGTGGTTGGCTCCATCCACGCTCCAATTACTTCAGTCCTTCCAAAATGGTGTGCTACGGAAGATAGTGCGTGGGACCTCTCTCCAGCGCGCCAAGACCTCCCACATCCACGAGGAACTTGAACTCCCCTCAATACGAGACATCCTGCGTAGAAGGCATGTCAAGTTCTACGACAGCCTTAAAAACTGTATAAATCCCTTGTTCAGGGATATAGTGCCACCTCCATTACCTAGCTGTTGGCAGGGATCCGAGTCTACTGCCAACTACATCGACACAGCGGAATGACTCCCCGCTCAATTTGCACATATGTAAATATTGTATATAATTATTAGATTTAATATGTTAGATTTAAGTTCCAATGACACACCTGTGTATGTGTGTCATACTTCATATAAACGCCGGTTATGCCTCACCGGTTACTTCATTTGTAAAGCTCTTCGGAGCAACAACGTCCGCAGATGTATTCTCACCATAACCCACACATACCTACAGGTAAAAGGGTCGCTATAGGTGGTGTACCAATTACACTCACACCACCATAGCACACGGACTGCTATTTCATAGCAAATTGTACATTTTCACTTTTACTAATAAACGAGGCAGAAGTAAAAAAAAAAACCAAAAAAAAAACCTGCTTTTCCTCATTCAGTGTAGTCCCTAGTCTGTAAGTGTAACTCTGTATTTGTACTCTCTTTTAAAACAAATCTTCTTTTGAGTTCACTTCATTCGAACTTATTTATCTCTAGGAGCAGTGCTCTCTCAAAATTTTGATGGCGAAGATTTACCCATATCCTTCGCCTCTCGTACATTAAACAAACATGAGATTAAATTAAGTACCATGTTGTTCACGTAGTACCATTGATAAGGAACTATTAAGCATCGTATGGGAGTGCAAAACATTTCGGCCATACTTAAATGGGACAAAATTTTTAATTCAAACAGCAGTGCAAGAACATTTAAGTTCATATTTTGCACTATTTCCAATTCCAAAAATTCTACAAATGGACAACGAAAGAAAATTTAAAAATATTAGCTCACAAAATTTCTTAAAAGTATATGACGAAGAACCGCATTACACTACCCCAGGACATTCAGACTCACAAGGTCTTATTGAATGATCTCACTCAACACTAATTGATCTATTAAATACTATTCAGTTAGAATACATTCTTGGTACACACTGGCAAAGACATGTCAATAGAGAAATGTATTAAATTAGCGACCATTGCTTTCAACAATACATTAAATTCAAACATTAAATTAACACCTATGGAAATTACTTTCGGTACATCTAGAAATCCACTAATTAACACAAGTTAAGATGTGCTCCCGCCCTATCTCAGCACTTTTCCAGGAGGGGCCTGATAAGCTCTATATATAGCAGGCCCCTACCCCCACCAAGGCAGTGAACATCACACCGGTCTCCGGGTCTCGTCTCTCTTATTTAAATTTAGTTCTTTTGTAACCCTCTTCATAATATTTTTCTTTATTGTAACCTTTACAGTTGTCATTTAAAATAAAACTTAAAAAAAAAAAGAGGATTTGAACATTGAACACCTTAACTCGCGAACTGCAAGACGCCTTAGTGACTGAGGTACTTGCTAATGAATACTTGAAAAATCTAGAAATTGTTCACAAATTAGTAAAAGGCAAACTGGACACTGAAAAACAAAAACGAACTAAACAATTCAATTTAACTAGAGAAACTGAACCCTCTATACCAGACGAACCGTATTTAAAAACTACATTTCACAAGAAACACAAACCAAAATACTTTAAAACTAAATACGATAGAGATAATAAAATGATTACATATAGTCGAGGGAAAATTAAATTAAAAAAAAAATCACCATAACAGAATAATCTGTTACAGGTCATGCATCATCTTCACAACATAGCTAATATAACAAGCACAACTGAATTACATAACAAATACACCTTTTTGTCTGAAATCCTCATCTTGTATAATAAAATTAATGATATTGATACAAGTCTAGAATTTTGTAAACTGAATATCATTCATTCTAGCATTTTGTCTATCTCAGAAATAGCTGAAAACATTCAGAATACACAGATAAAATTTATATAAACTCTTCCTGAAGTACATTGGCAATAGGGTAAGGTACACTGTTCCTTACATAAGAATCATATATCCTATTTCGTACAGATCCTTCTTTCCTCTCCTTCCTATGAAACTATATTCCTTTTACATATCCTGGAATAAAAGATAACAAATGTGTTACAGCCCATGTCTACCCATCTTTGGTATTAAGATATAACGAGTTACTAAGAGGTGAATATGAACTCATAAATAATAATAACTATTGTTAAAATGTTTCTAAAATATCGAACATGTGTATTTATAATCTGATAGATGATAAAGAATTAGATGGTTGTAAATCATTAGTTATAAGTACCCCAGCTTCCTTTATAAAATATATTCCCTTAATTAATAAATATCATGTATTTGATAAAAAGAAATTGGATATGGTAATCGTACACTAACTGTTCATCCTAAGGAAACAGTTTTATTGTATCTAGAAGACAACGAATCATTACTTAATGATTCTAAGTATTATACATTCTTTGAAAGTACAATATGTTTACCATCACAATTACCTAATATTCAATTAAAATTTAACTTTTCTTTTGAAGATATTCATTTAGCAAATATAAATGTAGAACCTTAAGATATTGTAAATTACTGGTAAGTTGGTCATACTATTATTATATGTTGTATGTTATTTGTAATTATTATCTTTATATTGGTCTTCCTTTTCTACTAAAACAAAGAATATAGTAAGAAAACTTGCAGCTATATATTCAGGCAGAATTCTTCTGCACCAGAGACTTTGCCTCCTGAGGTACAGCCTTACCCCGAACTTCCTCTTGCTTCGCCGAGGACGGCTTCAGCTTAGGGTGGGAGGAGTTACATCCAGCTTTCCCACGGATACTGCTGACTGCCTACATAGCACTTTTCTACTATATATACTCAGGCATATTCTGTAACATTGTCTTTCGCTCTCTAAGGTTCTGGCCAGTCATTATACTCGTGTAGCTATTACACAGCTATTACTTTAAAAAAAAGCCCAATTAGTGTTCATTATATTTAACTCATGACAAAAATAAAGCGAAGAATTTTCTCAGATAGAACTAAGAAACTTATAAGATTTATAGGTTGATCTTTAAGATCAGCTCTCTCTTGACATCCACTGATATTAGATGGTTCCTCTTCTGATTTTTACCCACCATGTTCAGAATAGTGTGGAGTAGCGTAATCCAAACATCTTTCAGAATCTCAAGGTGGAAATCAGTTTTCTTTAGTACTGCCTCATTGCTTTCCCATTCCAGTGAGCTAACTTGTTGGTAATCCACTAGCCTTCTTAAGTAAGCTAAAGAAGGTTAGTGGATTATCAACTTGAGTTGCAACAACAAACTTGATTCTTACAAGGAAGTTTGGGTCATTGATATGAAAATGATGCATACTTTTAATGTACTAAGTAACTTCAGTTCTAAACAGCAATATTTGAAGCTACAGTAAAAAAATAAAACATCCTCTCTGACCAGTCATAAGATCATTTAACTATGGAATTGCAGTGTATGAAATCGCTGACACACTGGTTAAAGAAGGAACATTTCTTAGGTTGGAGAAGTGCAACACTATTAACAAAACAGCCATAAGCCTGAAGTGGAAAACAAATCAGACTTCTTTCAAATGCATAACAAGAAGATAACAGGTAGTCTTATTTCACTTCAAGGCAGGACCTAACTGGCTAAAATTTCATCTCTTCAGATAATTCAAGCAAAGGCCATGCCCGCTATATAAATTTGGCCAAAACGAATTAACCATAAAGCACATTCTACAGAGCTTCCGGCTGGTGGAAGTCATAGGAAGGTACATATAGGCCCCATCAAAATACCTTGGAAGTAAGCTTTTCAGGAAGAATTACACAGAAAGGATTTTCAGCCTACGAATCTACAAAAGCCTTTAAGTCTACAATAATAACACTGCACAACAAAAAAATATTTTTTGAATGTTTCCTACACTAAATTAGTCTATTTTGGAGTGATAAAAACGAAAATAACATTGAAAAATTTTTATTAGCTCTGGTTTTTGAGATATACAGCACTTAATCTTAAAGAGTAGTTATACTATACGTGAAAAGTGAAAGTACAAAAAACAATATTGTTATGTTTCTTTTAGAATATTTTAAGTACAAAATTGATAAAAAAAAAACATTATTCTTAGTGTTTTGACAAATAAAAGAGGTTTGTACCACCAAATTTCAATTAAGTCAATCCGATGTATTGTAAGATCGCTGTCGTTTAGCTACGAGGTTTTCTTTTTTCTCAAAAAAAGGAAGCAAATCTTTTTGACGCTGTCTGTACTGAGATATTTTCACATAATGTTTTAGAAGATTCCACTGTTGTAGTCTTGACCCTAACAGCTCAGCCTTTTCCTTAGACAAGCCAAGATCTCTTATAAGGTCACTCAACTCTGCTTGACTAATTCTGTGCGGATCACTAGACCTATCGCTTACATCAAAATCAGGGTCATAGGATGTAGAAGGATGGGTTGCTTCTTGTAAACAGACTTCATCACTTTCCTCTAAAATTTCATAGTTTTGGAGTGGCAAATTGTCTGAGTGTGGTACAGGCCGAAGAGCAGATGGGAGATTAGGGTATTTCACCGTTCCTCTTTTCTTCATAGATAAACCTTGCTTAATGGGAGGAGTTAATCAGAAATAACAGTCGTCTGTATGATTGGTAGGCTCACGCCAAACCATAGGTACTGCAAAAGCCATTGCCCGCTTGTTATTTTTCAGCCACTCTCGCAATATGACGGAACAAGAATTACAACATATATGAGGAGCCCATGATTTATCTTGGTCCCCAACTTTTACACCAAAATAATGTTCATAGGCAGTCTTAATGATAGGTGACATTTTACGTTTCTGAGCCTTAAATGTTATTTCACCACATATATAGCAAAAGCTATCGACAGAATTCACACACTTTCGAGGCATTTCAGATCAGCACTTAAATTAATTGAAAAATCAACTTCACACGATAATTTCAATAGCAACCACGTGCGTACAATTGAAAAACTCGCAAAGGTTATGTTTACTACTTATGAACAGCTGATGAGAGGGGTGTTATGTAAACAAACATGTGTACCAACTGTTGGTGATGAAATATTTCATTTGTTGAAAACTCAATATATATATAATATAATGATACTATATCTTGAAAACAAGAGCTAATATATAATTTTTATGGTCATTTTCGGTTTTAACACGTGGAAATACATTAAAATCAGCTAATTTCAACCCCGAAACAAAAACTTTGTTGTTCAGTGTAATCATAAGTCAATAATAATAATCATACTCAACAAATCAATTACTTAGAAAACTTTGTGTAACCTCTCATTCTAGACAATTCTTGTTTTTGACTAGCATTGGTGGAGAAAGTTTAAACGCGTGTGTATACACAATTATAATAGTAGACTAAAAATTTCAACTCAATTACTGTGTCAATATAGTGACTATAGTGTTATTACAAAATGAAAATTTTTTATTGGAACATAGTAGAAAATAATAAATTAACTTACCAGCTGAGTAGACTGCTTCCCTATGATTAGGAGGAATCTTTGTGCCATTCTTCATCCAAGCATTGAATCTTTCTCTAGCTTCTGCAACTGTCCGTTCCACACCTGAGAGTACAGCTGATGCAAAGATGTCAGAACGCATCAGTCTGAAAAATACATGATCACAGCTTCTATTATTTGAAAATTACTATAATTAATTAATGTTTGTTTTCTATAGATATCTCAATAACTTGTAATCTAATTTGTTATTCAGTATTATAATCTTCACGACTCATCTCAATTTATCTTCTTATTTCCCTTAAATTTTAGAAAATAAACATTATTAAATTTTAGAATTATAAACATAATCTGAAGTTATTAACAGGATTTTAAATAATTAGGGAAGTTTGAAACATGAGAAATTGAATTTATGGTCCACAATCAGATAACTTGCTTGGGAAACCATTTGGAGAAGGCTCATCTCTGATGAGTGATTCCTGTCTTGCTACTGGAGAGGAATGTCATACTTAAGATGTGTTATATGAGAGGCATAGTAATTTCATTCAACAATTTTTTAGGGTGCTATTATAATATAGTTAGGGGCCTATTAGATAATTAATCCTTAATACTTAAAATTAGGAGAGGTAAAAAAATTCAGCAAATGTGCAGGTACATGTAAATGTTCCAGTCATTTTTATTTGTTTATGATGGGGAAATTTTAATTACAAAAGAATGACTTAATTCATTGGAGGAAAATTGATCAATAAGAGAAGGGGTTTAACACAAAACATTAAGTACAAAGAAAAATTTTCCCCTGATTTACAGACAATATATCTATAGAATAATAAAAATCAATGAGCCAAAGTTTGAAAATTTAAAATTTAATTGTCAAATAAAAATTTATTTTATTGGAAGACAAACCATCAAAGGCAGGTAAAAATCAACAAGAACAAATACACCTTTATTGCTCAACTAGTTCCATGTTCTTGGACACCTTTATTATTATTTTGCAATAATAGTAAATCATGATTCTCCTTTGTAAACTATTCTTAATTTTTAATTGGAAACAGACATTCATGTTTGTTTGTTTTTTTGTCACAGTTGTTAAGGGTTTAAAAATAATTCCTCTCATTCCTCCTCATTGCTACCATAGAGTAGCAGGTTTTGCAAAAGTGGTCTATTGTTATAAAATTTCTTTATGGATATCAAAAGGTAAAGAATGACCTTTATTGCTCAACTAGTTTCATGTTCTTGTATGAAGAAGCTAGTTGAGCAATAAAATGTTTTGGAAGTTATTATTCTTGTTTTTTATACATTTTATCTTTCATCAAGAAATTATATTGAAGAAGGTCACTTTTTGCAACATAAAAATTATTAATGAACAAAATTTAATCAATTTAAGGAGGGTTTTTTATTCCAACTACCTAAAGTTGAAGTAAAAATTACTGTTTTGGTATATATTTTAAACATTTTTACCAGATGATTGGTAGTGGTGGTCAATCTAAAATTCAGGATTAAAATGGAATATTAGACATAGTTCTTAGATGTTTTAGTTGGGGTTCGGTCAAGGTAGATCCAAAAAACACAAATTTAAAAAAATGTATTTTTTAATAAAGGATTATCTGCCAACGTTTCGGCTTACATAGTAAGCCATCTTCAGGGCTATCATGAAGATGAGAGAGGACGTCCTGTCCCTAAGTTCACATTTCCATGACTCAATCCTTGACCGAACCCCAACTAAAATCATCTAAGAATAATATCTATAGTCAACAAACTCTCCTTTTGAATTAGACTTAGTTGTACTTTAAAAAGAGTGAAACTTTACAAGTTTTGATTAAACAGAAATTAATTAAAATAATATGACGGATTAAGTCCAATTAATCATAAATAATAATAATTTTTTTTAAAAATAAAATAAATTCCACCGGTGAGTCCTGGCCAGTGAACACCACTTTTGTGTAGCTCCCTGTTATCAAATACTATTTATGGGTTGTAGGCAGTGTTATGCCCTGAAAATTAATGGACAACGAGAACTAAGTGTGCTCAACAAGTGTGTGAAGTTGGGAAAAGTTATGCCCCCGACATCACCCACAATTCAGTGAGTAAAGACAAACGTTTTATTCAATAGCCAGTCCCAAGCGGGCAGGCAGAGCTCAGACATGTCTGCCTTATCTGTTCCCTCCCTCACTAAGGCCACTGTCCCAGTACAAGGCCCTCAAGCTCCACGTCCCGGTTTGAGGCTCGGAGTTTTTTTTTTATTTTCTTTTTTTTTCTCTCTATTATTGTTCGCATAGATGTGTATAGATAGCTTATTATTACCCTTGGTGAGCTGAAGCACATACTGATTACATGAGTTTCTCTTACTGCTCAATCTAAAGGTTAAGTAATAACTAAATTGGTTATATTTTAGATAATTTAAAATTTACTTGTACTTTCTCTAAGGAAAATAAGCAAATTTTCTTTTTAAAAACCTTACAAATGGTAAATTAAATATAACTGAATGATTGTGTTAAAAAAAGTACAAAGGATTTTTACTTTTTAGCAATAGCTTTAAATCACATTTTAATCTTCTTAGTCTTCTCAACTATGTACATTGTATATTGAAATTAATGCTAAAAGGTCTTTAATGTCAATAAATGAACTATAGAGTAAATGGAATACCAACTTGTCCATATGGGAGCCAGAGTCCTCCCAGCCAAGAGAGGTGGCTACTGGCTCAAGGAGGTGACTGATGTATTGAAGGAAAAGGCGGTAGGGAGCTGCTTCAGAGAGGTAGCGAGACCAGTCTCGGAGGTGATCAAGTGCTGTCGCCCATGGAACATACTCCCTCTCCTCTCTCAGGTACAAAGACAATTCCAGAACAGTATGAGGTTTCAACAATCCAGCCCTGCACATTAAAAAACCAAATTTAATTGTAAAGAGTAATAACCATATTGTTAACAGCTTAGTAAATCATTTACTAAATTGGGGATTTGGTTATTTTCAAGGTCACTTTAGTCTTCACTCAATAATATCATTCAATAATTCAATTTTTCATCCTTGGTTTCAATCAAAGAGGTATAGCATAAGTGCTGTGCTAATCATTTTTAAAGCATCAAATTACTTGTAGAATCTTATTGTAATAAAATAAATACTACATTAAGGCAATATATTGCATGTATGAAGCTTGCTCATGTATATTTAACTATTAAAATTGATATTTACCAAAACAATCTGTAATCACATATTCGTAGAAGAAGCAGACTATCGTACTTTATAGATAATCTACACCAAGCCCAGCTCCATGAAGTTCCTCTATATAATAATTTACTGATAACTTATTTGATTTATCAGATTTGTTATCAAGAGGGACCATAGGTGACCTGCCAAAGGACATAACGGTCTTCTAATCACAAGTCAAAGCTTCAATAACAAATTGAAATTAATAGTCAATTGAAAATAATTGTAGATTAATTTGATTATAATGTTCTTAGGGAAACCCTAAAGTTGGAGAATTGAGGTCATCTGACAGATATTTTTCTATGATAAGATAGGATCAGAGAGAGTGAAGATTCTATGAATAAGATTAGATACACTATTCATAATTTGATGGTGTGGGTGGGAAAAGAGGTTATGGAGGAGTCAGCCACAGTAAGTTGATTTTGTGTACCAGCCGGTGAGTATGGATCGGTCTGGTTGTGTACTGAGTAGTAGGTTGAGCAAAGGAAGTTTTGTCTTCTTGAGTCTATTGTAAATTTTAGGTGAAGGTGGTAAGAGTCACATGCTTGAAAGAATCTTGAATGCTTGAAAGAACATGCTTGAAGGATCTTGGAAATATTTTTTATGGATTTAGAATAAAGAGAAGTTCATCGTCATGTTTTTGACAAATATAATTGTATAATGTAAAAAGAGGTAGAACATAACTGAAGAGATCATTGAGGGTTATATAGAAATTTCTGCAGCTAGGTAATTAATTACCCATGGCAAGGACAGAGGTTTGAAGAAAATATTGATCCCGAAATAGTAAGCAACCAGAGTTACAATGAATAAACAGATCTTCCAGAAAGGCAGAGTAGGATTGAGTGATGTGTGTACTAATAGTGTTAATGATATGGAGAGCTTTAACTATAGGGATATTTGATAATAGACTGTGTGTATGCTTGTGTGCACGTGTGTGTAAGTTAATGTTTTTTTTAATTTTTATGAAATTTTTAGCACAATCAGACTACTAGGAACATTGGATTAATTGAAATATCCAGTGCGAGTAGAAACCTTTTTTTGATGTAGTAACCATAATATTTAGTTTAGAGTATTGAAACTCAATGTAGATTAAATTTTTAAAATTTTAAAATATAGACCACAGCAAATTGAGCACTTAAGAGTGGGGGTTTACCTGAACTGTAAGTTTTTAATTTATGTCCTAGAAGTCATAATAACTCTTAATGAGAATTGGTATATCGTTTTTCAATGCAAATACATTTACATATATTTATATTTTAAGAGCAAGCAGCCTCAATTAGCCAGTTGTTTTTATAATTAAAATTAGGCATAATACTTTTGAATGTAAAATGAAAGGCTGAGTTCATTATTATTGAGCAAAATAATCATAGGAGTAAGGGATCCCCTGAAAAGTCAAGTTTTTGCGATGTAGCTGAAGTAGTTTTTAGTTCAGACTAATAAAAGAAGACAGATTTGCTTATTGATTAAAATATTTTAGAAGATACACACCCAATTTGAACATGACTGGGGGTTTACCGGAACTGTATATTTTCATTTTTTGGCCTTCATATTTAAAAAAGAAATTTTGTATGGCACTGTTAAATGTAAAAAGAAAGATTGAGTTCATTATTGAGCAGAATCAGATGAATAAGTGAGGGAGCAAAGAAAGTTTATTTTTATGTTGCAGTCAGAATTTTTTGTTTAAAGAAATGAAACAATTCATAAAATCAAATATTTCTTTTATCTATTTAAATATTAATTTTAAGAGTTTCTCAGAAAAATTGTTCATTCAGAAGAGGGTATTGACCTGCATTGTAAATTTTAATTTTATGGCCTAAGAGCTGCTACTAATTGCTTTTGGAGGGTTGTAGGGGTTTAAAGTGGAAGACATAGTCTGTTTTAGTGGATTAGGATGGTATGGCAGTTTACTGTGGAAAAGGATAAAGCGGGAAAAAATGAGGTCTTGAACAAAAGGAATATTAAGATCGTGGTGAAGGGAAGAATTGGATACGTAATAGAGAGCATGTGCAATTATTTTCAGGGTTTTGGATTGAAAAGACTGGATTCTTTGGATGTTGGAAGGCTTGGCGGCACCCCATATTTCTACTCTGTAAGTCCAGATTGGTCGTAATAAGGTTTTGTAGAGCATCAGTTTGTTTTCAGTCGTAAGATTGGATTTCTTATAAGAGTCTGTATAAAAGTCCATATTGCCTTGAGTTCTTGTCTTTTAATTTTAGAATGTTCTCCCAATGTAAGTCATGAGTCAAGATGGAACCCAAGGTAACAAACGGAATTTGATTCTGGTAAAGGAATATTGTTAAATTTCACAATTTCAGGGAAGTCTTTCTTCCGCAGTTGGAAATTAACTTGAACGCATTTTTCTTCATGGATTTTTATTCTCCATTTTCCACACCATTGTTTGATTTTTTTTAAGGTGATCATGTAGGTTTTTAGAAGCAGTTTTAGGATCGGGATGGGAGGATAGGATAGCTTTGTCGTCTGCAAATAGAGCTAAGAGGGTACTTGGATGGGTAGGGATGTCAGCAGTGTACAGGATAAATAGGATAGGTCCAAGCACACTACCTTGAGGAACTCTCAATTCCACTTGGTAGAAATCGGAGTAATCTAATCCTTGCCGAACCCTAAAGAAACGGTTGGATAAGTAAGACTTAAGGATAAGGTAAGTGTTACTAGGAAGTATGAATTTCAGTTTAAGCAGAAAACCACTGTGCCAGACTCTATCAAAGGCTTGGGAAATATCCAAAAATCCTGGGCAGTACTCTTTACGCTCAAGGTAACATTCAGTTATGTTTTTTCTTTTTGGATTATCTTAGTCAATATAATTAATTAAACCTTTAAATATTTAAAAGAAAATGTATGGAATATAAATATTTATAAGAATATAATATAAACCAAATATTCTTATCCAAAAGACTTGGATGAATACACAAATCATTCCTACTAATTCAGGAAATTCTGAAGTAATCATATTTTGGAAGGACATTTGAAGGGAAAAGCTCTCCGGATTCATGGCTCACCTGGATAATGTAAAGGCATCATCAATGAGACTGGCTCTATCACTAGCAGAGAACACAGTGTGGTTCTGTTTGAGTGTACTAATCAGTGCCTTCCACATCTCCTCCTCATAATTTACTCGATAGAATCCAGACTGGTTCACATTCGCCTTCACCCATGATGCGCTTGGATCTATTTCAAATTTACCTGAAAACAAAAAGTAAAAAGTAATAACAATTTTTAGTGCAAGGGAACAGAATAAAAAATCTAACTGTCCCAGCCTTGCACTAACAATTGTTAAAATTTATGTGGGATTAAATACCACAAAAAAATATTATTTATAAAATTAAAAAGTACAAAGTAATTTTTTTTTTTTACTTTATCAGATAATAAAACACTAATGAACAATAATGATGTTGAAAATATCATGTATTTCTATTCTATTTTATTATCAACAGAATTTTTTTTTCAAATTAACCCAAGCCCAATTATGGAATAGATATTTAAGACTAGAGGGAATCATTATGTGGGTAGTTTACAGGTGGCATCTGTGGGGGGTATAAAAGGGGGCAGCCTGTGAAAGAGAGGTCTTACTTTATGCGAAGTGTATTTAGAATGCTTTATTTTCGTACTCCTTGACAGTATACTCTTATTACAGATTTCCTCCAATTAAGGAAGGCTAGCTCTTTTGGAAAAGAGGACAGAACTCTCAATGTAAGGCAGTTGTACAGGAGGTGGATTCTACATGAAGCAGCATCAAAAATTGTGGTTTAGGGATACCTGTCAGACTGATTGCTCTGAATGAGTACCTTAGGGCAATTGACTAATAGTGGACTTTTCAGCTTGAGGACTCTTCCAAGTTCACTCGGAACACAACTTGTAGCTAGTGTAGATTGCTCTGCTGACTTCATAAGCTCAGTCATCAAAATATGATGAAGGCTGATAGGCCTCCATTTAGAGTTAGTGAATTTTCCTCAACCTAAGTTTATCTACAACTCTGGTTACTTTTTAGTTGTTTTTTTTGGTTGGAAAAAAAATTGTGTTTTTCGATTATAGTGGACCCTTTAAAAAGTTCTAAAATAAGATGCACTGAGATCAGGGACACCTCACGGTCCCTTCATTTAGTTAATGAAGATCGTAAAAACAAGAGTAAGACTTCCCAGTACAAGGTACAGGAAATAAATAAATTAAAGAAAACATTTTTTAGAATATGAAAATAAAGTATGCATGTTCAACAAAGGAAATGTTTGAACTGAGGACTATATCTATATACTGAAAATTTTGAAGAAAAGGTAAGTCCAAACTCTAATTCATTCCTAACAGTGCTGATTGAATCACATCAAAATAACACAATTGGTACAATGCAGATTTTAATTTATATAGAAAAATTTCCGGAATATTTAATGATTATATTCTGGTAAAAACTGTTTTTAGTGTTGGAAATCATATGGTAAAGAGTAAGGGATTTTAGGCATCCATGGTCACCAGAAATATTTATAAATACTTCTTTTAAGCTTGACCATGTAGAAAAGTAACTTTTCTACACCTATAAGAAGTATTTAGGAAGGGATTTTATAAACACAAAATTTAAAAGTTTTTAATTTCTGTATTATTGAGAATTTGAAAATAATGCTTCTAGAATAAAAGTACAGAAATTAATGTTCTACAAATTATATATTGTAATATAATGTTTCAGATATATATTTAAATAGATTCTTAAAATGTACAAAAACTAATGATTGGGCAAAAATTCTTATAGTTAACTTTAGATGTTACATTGCATTACATTTCCATGTTACATGGTTATGAAAAATGTAGTAAGTCAAGTCTTACCATCAGTAAGGTTGAGCCAGACCAGTTCCTCTGGAGAGAGGTCAGTGTAGTAGGAGAGGGGGACATACCACTTATAGTCATATTGAGATTTGGGCTCAGAAGCGAGGGTTGAGTTTTGCTTCCGTGCATCTGGGCTTAGGAGGAATCTACACTGTCTAGCAAACACCATTGCTCCTTCTCTCTTCAGCTCAATCAGTGGAAAACCCATTTGTCTTGTCCAGGTGTCCATTATGTTCTGCAGATAATAAAGTATAAATAAGAAATTGTTTAGATTAAGAATAAAAAATCTTTTTCGGGAAATATATGATCAAGTTTATCTTTATCAAAACTAATTAAGAGGGCTTCTACTTCTAACAAATTTGGAATCCTTGGTTATTCAACCACCAAAAAAGTTTTTTTTTCCCATGTAATGTAAAGATGTTTTATGAATAAATTTACTATTCTAAATACATTATTGACACTTTTTAGCAAAGTCTTAAGGAATAAAATGAACTATTGAGGTCAATTTTATGAAATATTAAAAAAAAAAAGTATTTTTCAAATAACTGTGCAACCAAACACTATGGTGCCTAATATTAATATATTTTAGCAGTGTTTGAAAAACTATTGTTAAACTTCTCTAGCAAGGTATAGGTTTCACTTTCCCAAGTAATAGTTTACAATTTTTAATCATTACCCACAAAGAAAAAAGTCACCATGATAGTCTTCCACTCATCATAAGCTCACATGATGGCTTATATAATTTGAAGAATCTTCATGGAATAGGAAGGGAGTAAGAAACCAAATGGAACAGCACATACAGAACTTAAAATTACTAATATTCAAGCTACTTATATTTACCAAAATAATGAAAACAGTGCTGGTAAATGTTAAATAGTGCAATGATAAGTAATAATAAAAATAATAACAATTAAAATAGTAATAATAAATTATAAATTAAATTGTGATGGTGATTAATAACAATAATAATTATTTTTTTTTAACATTACTAATTACTCCTGTCGGCCGCAGTCTAAGATATTACCAGGGGATAGTTGGAGAAGTGGAAATAAAAAATTATTTTACAAGTTTTTTAATGGCGTGAGTAGGAAAACCATTGGGCAGGAGGATGTCAGTAACACGTTTAATATTTTTGCTGTGGAATATCTTGTCAGAGAGTGTGAGTGATCTGTAGATGAGGTTTTTGGCCACATTTTAGTTGAAAATTTTTCACAATATTTAGCTGCATTTCTAGATGATCGTTTCTACCAATGTATACTTTTAAATCATCCATATATAATAGATGGTGACACGAACTGTTTGACCTTCTACTTTGCCAAGTTTATAGCCATTTCCGGATGACTTCAATAAGTAAAATAGCGGATTCAACACAAGAATAAACCATAATGGACTTAGAGAGTCTTCCTGAGAAATTCCTCTACAGATAGGGAGTTCCCTCTTGGAAATTATATCTGAGCTTGGATCCAAAACTAACACAGTCTTCCAATATTGCATATCATGATTGTGGAAATTTACTAACTGTGTGTTAATCTTGTGAATATATGAAGTTTCCAACAGCCAGTCGTGTGGTACCGAATCATATGCCCCCCTGTAATTGATGTATGCCCTCTTAAATTTCTCTTTTTCTGAATTGCATGTTCTGTGATTAGCGAACAATTATAAGGAGTTCCTTGATCCGTAAGAACCTTGTGCACACCCTTTTTGGGTTGAAACTATCAAGTGATGAGAATCCAATGCTTGGTATATAATATCAGCAATACCTGAGGTAAACAGCTTATAAACATAATTGAGGCTTGTGATTGGTCTATAATTAGTTAGATCTGCTGGATTTCCTGACTTTAATTTGAGATAAGTTGAGCCATCATCTAAAAAGTGGGGAAACTCAGTAGATGTCTAGATGAATCGGTCAAAGAAAAATAATAGTTTCACATGTACCGAAGATAATTATTTCCACTAAAAGTTATTAATTCCGCCCGGACCTGGTCCTTCCAATTCTGAGTTTTTCTCAGCGCTCTAGATAGGCAATCGATTGATATTTCTTGGGACTCCATTTCAGGTATGGATTTATTACGCTGTCTAGCATCAAGCATCCAATGCGTGTTGATCAAAATAGGCTGGCTGAGACCAGATAGATTTCCAGTACTGTTCCACAACTTCTTGAGTAAGTGCCGTCTCCATCTTCAGATGCGTCTAGCAACCTTCGATAGAAGGTTCATTCATCCTATATATCCTATAGAACCTATATTGTCATCTCGTATACAAAAGACTTTTTGTATCCTCATATACCAATAATGCTGCTGTTTTAGAGTGTCTAGAAACTCAACAATACGCCAATTTCTAGTAGAAGTTATCCTAGAGGGCTTTTCTCATAATAAAATTAACCTTAGTCCTCAAACAACGGCCTTCTTCACCTCTCATGTTTCATAAAACCACCCGATACCAGTGATATACCGGTGCTATCGCAACGCCTGCAGCATAAACCATAGCATGAACTTGCTGAAATGAATTCACATTTTAATGTCTGCAGTAAACCATCATGACAATCTACACAAACAGCAGTTGATTCCATTTCCTGTACCAATGTTACTGGTGAATTACCATTACAGAACTGTGATTCACTCAATTCATGGCTGTCTGATTCTCTTGAAAATTCTTCAACTGATTTGAGATTCTGTGCAACTTCATTCAGCAATTGCTGAATAATCTGTAGTGGTAAAAGATTATTTGCTATGATTGCGCGTCTTTGGTCAGCTACCCTTTGAATTGTAATTTTAATGCCAGGGTATTCCGCACAAACGGTTATACAGTACCTGATGATAGCCAATTCTTATTGTTTCATTTCGTGTCAAAATAAGGTAAGTGCGCATGACATATTTATTCATTTCAATAGTCCATTTCATGCTTCTTCTGGGCTGGGATGTGGTCCCTTAAGAAGACTAGGGGGGAAGCACTTATCCCAGCGATATGGGCTATAATTCTTTTGGATCCCCGAGCTGGGTCGCCTGTTCAACCCTCGCTTACCAGTAGATTGCATGCTGTCACCTCCAGCACTGGCTCAAGATGTGCCCTGGCGATCCACAGACAGCGGCCCTTCTCTATTCCTCTGTCTTAGGTTGTACTCCATATTTAATGGGAATTGCCTTTTAAACCTACGGCTAGGTGTGTTACCCAGGGGAGGTTGCCCTGAGGTGTGAACTGATGATGGCCTTGGTGATAGTGTTTGCTTTTAGTGTACTGTTCTGGTGAGTGTTAGGAGTGTATTATGCTCAGGGAAGGGGAATCGCAATGATCCAGCAGTCCCCCTCATCGATATACTCCTTGCTTAATATACATTATTATTATAAAAAACATATCAGGGAAAGGAAAAATTAATAAATAAAAAAGTTGATTGAAAATATCTAATGATAAGTAGATGTGTGTACATAAGTGTGTGTGTGTATATATATATATATATAAACACATACATAACTCCTAACAAAATAAATAAAAGTACTAGTATGCAAGCGCAATAACCACAATAACCAAATGGATTGGTTGTTCTTAAACCTAACCTAACCTTACCTCAGACACAGGGTTAACATATATATATATATATATATGATGGCTTATATAATTTGAAGAATCTTCATGGAATAGGAAGGGAGTAAGAAACCAAATGGAACAGCANAGGTGTACATTTTAATGAGTAATGTTACTTATATAAAACTGGTAAAATCAGAAAAGATATCTAAAAGATTTTCAAAACAAATGTCATGAAGAAGATCACAACAGCCACATTCCTTTAATTGTTGCTAAATAATTTGTTAGTAAAATATTACTTAGGACTTAAGAAAGTATGTACCTTTACATGAATAGAGTGGTTTGCATGCTTGCTCATTACTTCCCAAAGGTCTTTAGTATCAGCATTTTTGAATTTATAGTTGTTGAGGTAAGCAGTAAGACCACTTTTCAGAGTTTCTGGGCCCAAGAACTTTTCCATCATGTAAAGGAGTGCTGCGCCCTAGGACAAAATTTTAATTCTTTACGAACATTAAATATTCTGAAATAATGTCAGTTAAATAAGAGATGAAATAATTTTCTACCATTGTTTTATTTAGAAAAATCTATTATAAGACTTATGATACTGCTTCTCAAGATCCTCTTAAGGAAGGATATTTCCTTAAGGTATTAAATATCAACATCAAAATATAAACTCAGACTATATTAAACAAGTATAGAATAAAATTAAGAGCAAAATCACTGAGAATGCTATTAAATATACTCAATTAAAAAAAAAAATGAAATGATATGATGAACTAATGAAAGAAAGTATAGAAAAATAGAAGAAAGCTGTAGAATGAAATTTAAAATTCTGAAGGGGTGATGGCATAGTTTGAGGAATCCTTTTAGAATGGGGAATAACCTGTTGGCTGTATGTATTCCAGTTCTATGCTCCGGCACATTTTACATACATAGATATGTAAGAATGTCGAATGCTAATAGGATAGTATTTTTAGATTGCTTTCCCTAACCACTCAATATGCTTGTATCATGGAAAAGAAAAAAAATGAACAACAGTGTTCGAAGATAAAAATTGGAAGGGAATATGTAAATTCATGAGCAATGTGAAAAAGTCTGTAATGGCAAACTAAGTAGATTTTCCATGTTTTAGAAGAGATGGACAAAGTAAGTAATTACAAAATAAATCTCATAAACTGAAGAGGAAAATGAGCTTAAAGGGTAAGATCAGGCTGGCAATAGAATATCCGGAAAGGAAGAGTGATGTGACTTTTTAATTTTCATGCTTAATTTCTTAAATATCTCATTGAGAATTTTTGTACAAATATTATGAAACATAATTTTTTATTTTACAACTATTACATTGCATACACATTTTAGAACATTAATAAAAGTGAAGGTATTATGATTATAAATTTTGTCTTCTTCTAAGCTACCATTCTCCTCTTTCGATATCATGGAAAAATTAATTTATTGAAAAATTTGCAATAGAAAGCCTAACCCTCAAAGTTATATCCTTAAATATTTTTCTATTATTGAAATCTAAAAAATAAATTTATTATCATTTTTTCCTAGATCAAATTTAAAATTTTAACTGGATAAATAATGTCAATAATGGTCCTATTTTTGTTAAAACAAATTTTATTAAGATTCCTTATTTTTTATTAAAATTTTTCTCCGTATACAAAATTGACATACCCAGTAGGCTGACAATAAATTTAAACAAATTTTTTTTACAAATTTGAAGAATTATTAAAGATTTTAAAAAATTATTACTTAAAAGCAGTAAAATTTTATAATAAAAGAGTTGTCCACTTAAGCATCATTAAACCTAGAATGATATATTGGTGTTCGATTGGCCCCGCTACTGTAATTAATTGCTCATTTAAATGCAGTTTATAACTTTTTTTAACCCTTAAAAATGCTCCTTCAAGTAGAAGGAAGTATTGGGACCCTTTTTTCAAACAATCTGCCTTCCAATTCAAGTAAGCAAGTTCCTTTCTATATTGCGCATGGAGTCCCTGAGTCTGTTTTTAGCAGTCAATCAATTTCTGGGTTGGGTTCCTGAAACCCCACTTTTCCAATTTTGCCACTTTTTTTCTTTTAAGATGAGTCTTGTATTTTTACATTACAGATTAACTTTAAAGTGATTTATAGGTAGAATGTTACTCCCCTTTAAAATTACATTGAGATAATGGTCTATATTTGGTCCTACGAGAAGTTTGTTAAAGCATACTTGTGTAAAAAAAAGTTTTTATTTTGGACAACATAGCCTTAATTCCAGCCTTCTTTGGTTCTATGTAACAAAACATATAATGAAAAAGAAACATATATATAAAATTGCTACAAACTATAAACAAAATACAGGCAATAGGCAAAACTAAATGGAATGTGATCTGCAGAGGAGTAGAAATAATTAAGGGAGTTAGTAGGTAGACATTTTTCTTGAAGGAAAAGGCAACAAGTTCTTTGATAATTTTACACTTATTGCCTTTCATTATTTCACAATATTTCCCCAAATTAACTGGTTATTATCCCATAGGCCATAAATTCTCTCAAAAGACTAGCCGCCTTTCCCTTTGAAAGCCCTGTCTTCATTCCTATTTCACAAAATCATAACTATGATTTTCACTTACTCACCAATTTTCACTTACAGAGGAATAGCAAAGCTCAGGGAAATTATTATTATTAATCCTCTCAAAAGTTGCTGATAATCTTCAAAAGCACCACCTTATTTCCAGTAATTCTCTTATTTACCTCCCTATTCCAAAACTCAGCTTATTTTGATTGAGGTCACCTTTTACAATACAATATAATTTTTCAGTTTAACATGCCACATGTATATGTCATGATAGATGAACAGTGAATTTTGAGATCATTTATATGAATATAATTTATATGACTTTAAAACCAGAGAAGTGTGGGGTGAAAATTGTACTGATGAATGATGAAAGGACATTTTATATGGTTATTACTATGATTTATGAAGGTTAAATAAATACACAATTAAATAAAACAGTACTATCCTATTATGTAAGGAAACTACCAAAGACAATCCATGGTTCTTGTCTGAATATTACCCTCGATAACTTATTTTCCTTAGTTCCCTCAATTAATAAAATGTTGAAAGAGTCCAAACTAAAAATACCCAGCAGAATTAAAAAATAAAAGTCAAATTTATCTTTCAATTGTTAAACCCAATAACTCAGAAGAATTCATGTTTTGTTTGATGGTAATAAAACTACTATATCATATTACCTTTAAAAAAAACTTCATTATCTAAAAATGCATTATGACAACAAAATAGCACCTCAACCTGAAAAGAGAGATATTATTTTAAATTATAATTACACCGAGGACAGAACTGATACATCTGATAAGTTGTGTCATGAGTATTCACATTCCTGAAAAACCAAGTGATGGCCTTGTAGATTTTTCTTTGGTGTACTTGACCAATGCACTGCAAATTATTGTATTTTGTATAAGTTAAAAAATACTAAAAAGAAGTTAAAAAGGTGTGATTTATTGAATGAGTTAGCATTCATGATGTGTGCACCCCATATAAGACACCTATTACAGACCAAAACTCTTAGATAGGCATTGTGATCCCAAATCTGTGAAGACCCAAATGATTTGTCCAACAGGAGATGAAGAATTTTCTTCTTCCCACTGACAAAGACCAACCAAGGAAGAGGAGCTATTCATTTTGCCCCAGTGAAAAGGATAAAAAACAAATTCAGCTTTTAAGACGTGTTAAGCACCAATGTGCCAAAAACAATGCTCATTGGTTTGTTGTTTGTATGTTTATCAGCCAGTTGTGGGAAACACTTTTTCCTATGTTTTTTCATTTGGATATTAATTTAGTACTTCTTTACATACATTGTTATATTATTTGAATCTTATGAAAAAAAAAAAACAACTGAATTTTGAAATTTTATAATTTCTTAAAAAAGTATATAACCAGAAGAGAATTTGTTGGGTTTTGGTCAAGGTATGGACAAGGCTGTAGAAATACAATGTCATATCAACATAACATAACAATGTTGATCAACTTTGACCCAACCTCTACCAATTTTGTACTAATAATCTGCTTAGTCAATTAAATATTAAAACAAAATGAATGTGTCATTATACATTTATGCATCCAATATGGATTGTCACTAAATTTATAATTAAAGACATAGACAATGATACTGATCTAAAATTTTTAATATTACAAATGCTGGACTGTTGAAAGTTTATATATTAGTTGGTTAGAAATTAAACTTTTTTTTAACAAATTATATTAATATTTAGAAGTAGTAGATTATTCATTTAGATTCTCATTTAATAAAACATTTTAAACACTCTTTGCCTTCTACATGTCTTGTCTTTAAATATCTTAACCTATTAATAACTCCTTTTTCCATAGTGATAGTCTTGTTTTTATCACAATTATTAATTTCTATTAGGAGCTATTATGAGGGGGTGATAGGAGCTATATGCTGCAAGGATTCAGGGGATTTTTTCTGAATAACGAAAAGGTCATCAACATATTGAGGAACAAGATGTAGTTTGGAAAGAAGGGAAGGATGCAGCTTTGGAGGTCATTCAGGGTAATACTAGAAATATCGGGAGCAAGGTTATTTCCCGTAGCCAGACCAGAGTTATATTCTTTGCCAGCAGTTAATAAAAAACACATTTTTTAAAAACTGTATGACTTGAATAATCTTGACCAAACTCCAACAAATTCTCTACTAATATTTACCACAGTCAAAAACTCTTCATTTGTATTTCAATAAATAATTTTTTCCTTCATAACAGGATTGATCAGTCATGGCAGTATTTATCCTGCTAAAAAAATTAATTTTAGAATTTAATAAGAAAATAATATGTAAGGAAGAGTGACTGGAGGAATAATAAATATTTTTAGTGAATGGGGCAAAGTTAAATGATGAATAGGATTTTTTCCAAATCAAAAATCCCAAACATCCACGATTTATATGTTGAATAAAAGTTCTTTCAATACAAACTCACCCGTTGCAAACTCATTTACTCAGCTAATACAACAAACACATCAACTCAAGAATTGTACATCGTGAGAAAAACTGGTCCAGATCAGATAACCCTGGGAGATAACCAATAAGAAAATTTTTAAAGCCTGATGTTCTGAATTTGGAAAAAAAAAAAATAGAAAATAATAAATATTTCCAAATAAAAATTTGGAATACTTAATTTTANATATATTTGACAATTGAAAACAATAAGTTATTGTTTTATTCGCTATGGTAACAACTGATTACGGAATTAAGATATTTATACAAGACCTCTTCTATTGTAACCATCTCTTATCCATTGAAATAAATAAAATAAAATTTGCCATCAACAGTAACAAATATACTGTTAAGGTGACATTGAAATAGAGCTAACAAAAAAGCAAAAAACAAAAAAAACCTAAGTGTTAGCTATAATAAAACATCACCTTCACCCAACAGGGAACTGTAGATATTCCTACAATCTAACAATCATGATGAATTTCAATCCAAACCAATGAAGTTCTTCCAAAACAATAACACTTGAAGGGTTCAATACTCACGCTGTAGATAGTAGTGTTTAACAGAAATTCACTATCTCCTCACGCTTCCTAATGAATTTTGAGTATTAAAGACAGATTTAAATAAAGGCAGAAGTTTTTTTTAGAAATATTTATTAATCATTTTAATAATATGTGATTATGTCATCAGGTTTTAAATTGGAGGACTAGTTAGATACTGTGAAAGAAATAATTTTCTTCTAATTTTTATTTTAGAAAAATCATTTGTGAATTATTTATATTACATGTTATATATTTATATTCACTGAATAAGTTTAAAAATTATTTTCTTTCTTAGAAAGGCTAACTTTTTTACATGATATAAAAGTTATGAATAAAAAACTTAATAAATAAACATAAACATAATGTCTTAATCAGGTTTCACTTCATATGTAAATGCCTTCTTATAATTCAAATTCAAAATGAAAAAATTCATGCTAATTTATTTTTCAGGTTATACGCATGACCCCATAATGATGCTTAGATTAAAAACAAATTAATCTTATATCCAAATGAAATAATTTTTATCCTGTAATAAATGAGAATGTAAAAAAAAAAAAAAAGTACCTTGCTGTAGGAGATAGTATCAAAGATGGCCTCAATCTCAGTGGGGTCATGGACATCTACAGAGATAGGATGGCTGTTGGAAAGAGCGTCAAGAGCAAGTCCAGGCTGAGTCTTGTCCAGGACGAACTGGTCCCGCATGTTCCAGCCAGGTTCTAGGCATCCTACTGTCAGATACTCCAGGAAGGAGGCAAACCCTTCATTCAGCCAGAGGTCGTTCCACCAGCGCATTGTCACTAGGTTTCCAAACCACTGAAGCATAGAATAACTTTAGAGAGAGCTAACTCATACTCTGCATTAGAAAAGTAAAGTTTATTGTTTAAAAGAATATATTTTAAATAATATTGTCTGCCCTACTCACACGCACTTTATGATTCTTGCATTTTATTTTAAGTAAATCTCCTATTGTAGCATTGAATATACTGATCAGAGATTTCTATGCTCACACACTACACTAATTATACATACACTAATTATACATGCACTAATTATAATATATTATGTTTTCATTATATAGTCATTATAATGAAAATCATTGTTTAGCCAGCACACAAAAATAAAATTAAAGAAATTACATTATTTAGATAAATTCTTTATTCAAATAATCCATTGAGGAGAGTGCATGATCCTATGAGGAGATTTCCAACATAGATCTCGAACATGGTAAAGGCGCTTCATCTGTCCTAAGTAGGAGTTCTACCCCCTCCCCCCCCCCCAAAAAAAAACAACTAAATACAGGAATGATTCAAGAGCTTTAACAACGACTTGAAGTTCCCCTGGGATAAATGGGTGGTCATCACAAAAGATCCTTTTGGATTGTGGACATCAAGAGCCTGGAATAACCTGACCCTTTGGAATAACAACAAAAGAAATTCAATTCATCAAGTGGTGCTATAGGTTTAAAATCTTATAACTGTTAAGTTAGATTTAAATATGTTAAATTATATATTTTTATTATTGTAGATAGGCAGAAATTTCCAAACTTCTTCAAACCTTTAAGAAATTTAATGTATGACTAGCCAAGTCAACTTAATTGATCTAACACTTAGCCAAGAAAGAGAGTAAGCTATTATTTTTATAAATATAATCGTGGATGATAATAATATCAAGCAATACTTCGAGAAATTTTCGTATTTGTTATGTTTTGTAGTTGTAGGAAGGGATGATCATAATTAATTATTATTTATGTTGCACTGTTATGGGAAATACATATAATTGATTATATCTGTTGGTGACCTGATGCGCAAGCTCGTGTGCTATGACCACTGCCACCCACTGGTGTGCCTCAGCTGAAGTCTCCTCAGGCTCATACAAGATGGAAGTCTCTCGGTAGGTAATGAGGCCCCAGTTCTCCATCGCTCCCACTCCGAAGTCCGGGATTGCTATCAGGTCTGAAACGAATCAGGTAATGGTCAAAGCACTTATTATTGTTACATACATACATACATATCATGTATATGAATTTTGTTATATTTGTTACATACATATATTTAATCATAATTTACATTGTCGAAGTACAGATAGTGCTTAGAAAGTCCAAAGAAACTTATTTGAGTAAAATTCAGCTTTAACTTTATAAATATTATTTTTTTGTGGTATATAATCCCACGTAAATTTCAACTATTTTTAGCGCAAGGGAACAGAATAAAAAATCCAAGTTCGTGTCCTGGCTGGGACAGTTAGATTTTTTACTCTGTTCCCTTGCACTAAAAATTGTTATTCAGCTTTAACTTTACTCTAACTTTGTAAATATCAGACAAACCTCTAATCAAAATTAAAAAAATACAAAGTATTAAAACTCCTATCGTTAATAAATTAATCATCGTTTATTTATTTCTTTTGGATCCAAGCTTGTTTATTTTTAAAGTAAGAATGATTATTAGAATAGTCTCTATTTCATCATTTATTCATGTATTTATATATTATAATCCAACAATAGATTAATCTAAGATAATAAATTTTTAGAGGACAGAGTGACTATAAAAATAATAGGATAGGATCAGGTTCATGACCAAGGTCATTAAGCCTAAGGAAAAGTAAAATTATTCTATATTATAAATTGGGCCTGTTACTTCCAGGGTACCCACACTCATAAACAACCTTCAAAGGGAGGAAAAACAATCTTTGTATTTCATTGAACAAGATAGAAAACTCCTTTATCGTAAGTCTATTTTAAAATTATGTTGGCAAGGGTCGTCAAGAAGTCTAAGATTTTTGGAAAATGGAGAAGCTTACTACTTGTTATAAAGAATGTCATACTCTCTGTCATATGCTGAGGTTTTCTTTGACGTTCAATCATATTATCATCCAAAAAAAAACTTCTAAATAAGTAGCATGTCCTCCAAATTTAATAATTATTCCCTATACCACATTATTAGCGGCGAGGATCAACTAAACTGTAAGTAATTTCACGACGTAGAAGTCAGCCCCTACTGGCAGCAAACAATGAGGGTACTCAACTGCACACTACAAGGCAAAGGATCGACATTGGAACTTTTGATCCTCACATCGAGCACTGGCAGTACTATTCTCAAAGGTTGGACCTATTGCTGAATGCCTCTGAGGAAGACGAGCCAGACGACGAAACCTTTTTCTCATGAAAACTAGTTCAGAAGCTTTCAAAGTATTAGTTGAATCTGTAAATTCTAAGTCTCCAAGAGTATTAATATCTTATTTAGATACATACTATATACAACAATTATTTATTTTTTGCAAAACGAGTAGATTTTGCCTTAGGCATCGAAGGGAAGACGAATCTGCCCGGAAATTTATTTATACGGGACGATGTTCATATGGATCCAATCGGAACGAAAAACTATGTGACCAGGAAACATTTGGCAGTAACAATACTGATTGACAGAGAGAATTGTTAATGATACCACCACCATTGAGGTTAGCTCATATAGAGACTATTGTCTATGGTGCAGAAAATGCATGTCAAAAAGAGAATAATTTTGCTGAGATTTGTGTCATGTTAAACAAAGAACATATAAGAAGGAGTCAAAATCAATTAAAGAGAAGTAATAACAATACCGGGGAGAGTGACGACTCTGATGATAAAAAATTCTTTACGTTGTGACACCAGATGTCGGAATCCATAGTAACAATTTTGGTAGTAAAATTAGCATCAGTATCAATCCGAAGATATAACAAATACAGAAATTAAAGATGATTTACAATAGTATATCAATGGTGATGTTAACGATCAAGTTAAATGGTAAGAACATAGAAATGTTGTACGATCCGGGGGCAGCTAAGACAGGGTCAGTAAGAAAACGTGGAAAGCTTTAGGGGCACCTAACTAGAACTTACACAAAATCTGGTTGCATACACTAGAGTTCTGGTCCATACTCTTGGATAGACAGTTGTAAAAGCGAGTGCATTTAACAGGACTCTATTTGTCAATTTATCTTACTTTTTGGACATGACTGGGTTTTGGCATTTAAATTACCTCTACCACCTGGTGGAAAACTTTGTGGGATATCCCAATCAGTTGGCAAAGTTTCCAATAACGATCTGAAAGACCCATTACAAAAATACTCAACACTCCTTATTGAACAACCTAAACCGGGACTACTTCCTAAAGTATGCAAACAATAACCGTCCCTCATCTCTTAAAGTCAGCAGTCGAAAATTAATTACAAAGACTAATAAACGAGGGTATTATTGGGCCAGTTTACACCACAATTACACCCATCGATGATGAGGATTTGCGCGGATTTCAAACCGACTAACTCAGGGATTCATGACGAAGGACACCCTCTACCGATAATGGAGATTTATTATTGACGACGTTTTCCTGTAGGTATAGTAATCATGAAGGGTTTTATTACAACTGTTTATCCAATTTATTCTTCTTCTATGGAGATTTATTATTATTATTATTATTATTATCTTCAAGATGCCTATTTACATATGGAAGTTGAGAAAGAATCGCGAAGGGCCGCTTTAGTACTCGGCGGAGATTTACGGGAAGACTCGGGGAACTCACGCCGATCCCATGAGACGAAAACTGCATCAAACCTGATACTTCTTATTTTAATTATTTTAGGTAAATAATCTAAAGGATTATTATGACTACCAATGAATATAGAACTATCATACCTTCTATTATCCGTCTTCATTGGTTTCTGCAAACCATCTTCTGTTGGCGAGCGCTTTCGGACATTGTCCTTCTTCTGGCCGAATACATGTGTTCACTGTCATTGTCTGTATTCAACTCTTATGTTGAACACATGTATTCGGCCAGAAGAAGGACAATGTCCGAAAGCGCTCGCCAACAGAAGATGGTTTGCAGAAACCAACGAAGACGGATAATGGAAGGTATGATTAATTATTTTTAAAATGAGAGTTTGTTGACCGTAGATATTATTCTAAGATGATTTTAGTTAGGGTTCGGTCGAGGTAGACCCAAAAAAACACAAATTAAAAAATGTAATTTTTTAATGAAGGATTATCTGCCAACGTTTCGGCTTACATTGTAAGCCGAAACGTTGGCAGATAATCCTTCATTAAAAAAAAATACATTTTTTTTAATTTGTGTTTTTTTGGATCTACCTCGACCGAACCCCAACTAAAATCATCTTAGATTAATTATTTTATTTTAGTTTTTCATAAGTTTATTTTCCATTACTTTATTATTTATTAGTTAGTTTTGTCATTGTGTTTTTTGTTCTTGTAGCTTATTTTATGGAGGGAGAAATGTCATATTCTGACGTTATCTTTGACATTCAATCATATTATCATAAAATGAAACAACTTCTAAATAAGTAACAAGAATTTTAAATTTAATAATTATTCCTTATACCACATTACTCTTCCTGCTTGGGAGATTATAGTTGACTTGAAGTAATACTCGGCGATCTGTATGGTGGAGTTATTACGGTCATTGGACACTCCCTGCCGTCTTTAGATGTGCAGCAGGACAGAGAGAAGTAATGCCGAGGAGAGGGTGTGACTTACCCTGCTTTGGGAGGGTGCGACTTACCCTGCTTTGGGAGGGTGCGACTTACCCTGCTTTGGGAGGGTGCGACTTACCCTGCTTTGGGAGGGTGTGACTTACTCTGCTTTGGGAGGGTGGGACTTACCCTGCTTTGGGAGGGTGTGACTTACCCTGCTTTGGGAGGGTGTAGTTGACTTTGAAGTAGTCCTCGTAGTGGTCTATCATGGCGATGGCGGTGTCTAGCGCAAATCTGGCCTGTCCTAGGAGGTCGGGGGGAGCGTACACAGCCACAGACACTCCCCGTCGCGTACGCCCCTGGATGTGCTGGTAGTCGCAGACCACGAACGCAACTAGGTAAGTGCTCATCTCCACAGACTCCTGGAAGTCGTCACGCAACTGCAACATTTCATACCAAACTCAATCACGTATCTAAGTGTTTATTACATAGTTTAGGTATATTTCAATATAGAAAATAACTGCATAAGAAGGTTTAAAAAAGTTAGTTAATGTAGGCTTACTTAGAATTTTCCCCACAGGAATAATTCCCTCTACTACCATTTTCTCACTAAATTTAGCTTGGCTAAATGTGTTACTTAAAAAACTGAAAATTAGTTTTATTCTACATTCATGTTGGCTCCGATTCGGTAAGACCAAATCTGCATCGTTAGATGTAACGTAAGAACTGATTTAATAAGAAGTAATATTATCTTCATGGGGGTTGTCTGTGAGCGAGCATCTACATTTCATGCCATTTCAGTGGCAAATCACCACGTTTTTTTTTTTTGTGTGTGTGTGTGTGTGTCTTTTCACAAATAATTATTTATTATACTCAAAACTTTACGGCTTTACCCTTTCATAAGGAACTATAAAGAAATGAACTAAAATTAATATTTATTGTGCCTGATTCTGAATCGAAGCTTTCAAAAATCATTAATTTTTTAAAATTACATCTACTGACTCACTTTACTAGGGGGTTGTACCGGTGCTCATTTAGTCTACCGAAGTTTTAGGATAATAAAAGAATGTAAAATACATCCTGTAATTGTGGAGCACAAACAACAAAGTATTTTATACAATCAAATGAAAAAAAAAAAGTTTTTTTTTTTAATGATGTAGAGGCTAGCTAAAGAGAACCTACCAAGCCTGTGCCCATGTAGAAGCCGACATCCTCAGTGTTGACGATCGGCATGTTGAAGAGAGATATGTGGAAGCGATCTCTGAAGATGGACATCTTGAAGCGGGCTTTGAACTGAGGCTCGTCGAAGCAGGGGAACGCAGCCCTGGCGTAGGTCGGCTCGAAGTGGGTCGTCGCCAAGTACCTGCAACATCAACAGTACGCTTAGGGATTCCTTTATTTTACCTTTTCCGATCTTCTTTAATTATGTTGCAGAAGAATAAAGATAACCTCCGAAATGTGTTACGAGGAGGGAAACGCTTCGACCTCCTTCCTTGTGATGGGGATTTTTAAAAAAAGCATAAAATATACAATAAAAACAAATATATTCAGAGAGTGACTCGAACCCGCAACGCCAAGCTTGTAAGATCCAAAGGGATAGCCTGCACACCTTTTACTTAAATCTATTTAAGAAGGTATCCTTCCTCAGGTCTTGAAAGCCACGACCACGTGCAGATCCTCCTCTTGGAGTACGACTTGAGACAGAACTTCTTGAGGAGAAAAGTGGACACTCGACTTAGAGCTGACTCCCAAATTCTCGTCCCTCAAATATTGACACGAGTAGAGATATAAATATACATTGGCGGTTAAAAGAATAATTAAGTAAAAGATATCTTTAAAAAAAAAAAAAAAGTTAAAGCCAACTTTAAAATTCAGACTTGAAATTGGCTTCGAGAACTTTTTGCTCAGCAAAACAATAAGACACTTACTCTAAGATGATGACTCGACCGAACCCCAACTAAAATCATCTTAGAATAATATCTACGGTCAACAAACTCTCTCTTTAAGACACTTACTGAGTTCATAAAAAGCAGAAGCGCTTTGTATATTAGAATTATTCAAATGGCCAAATTGAGCTGATATTGTGGGGTCAAAACACAACAAAACCAGAAAGTTTGTTTTGGACAATTTCATTGTAAAAGTCACTAACGGAAGTGTCAGAACTCCAAAGTTCACGACTGGTTCTGAACATTTTATTATGTTTACGCAGATAGTTTAAGCGATCTCGGAATCTTTGTAAAGATAATAAAATAGTTCAGGAGTTATTCAATCCAGCAATAAACTACAAATAATGCTCAGGACAGTTAAAATTAAAAAATTAAAATTTAAAGTAAATAAGGAGAGTCATTTAAACAGCTTGACAATGTCAGCTCCTCCGAGCATAAGACGATATATTCGTCTGCCTCGGAGGTTAGACTCTCGACACTAGTGCAGGGTAATTTAATAACTTATCAGACTTGTCTCGGTAGCATAACTGGTTAATGCACCGGCCCGGATAGCAGGAGATCCAGGTTCTTGTCCTGTCTGGGACAGTTAGATTTTTTATTCTGATCTCTTGCACTAAAAATTGTTAAAATTTACGTGGGATTAAATAACACAAAAAAATAATATTTGTAAAATTTAAAATGTTTAATTATTTATATTTATATGGAAAATATCATGGGTAGGATATTATTTTGTTAACATTTGCTTTACTACACAAATTGAGATATAAGGTAAGATTACATTTTTCAAGGGTAATTAATTCAGGTCTGAGAGACCTAGAGGCGCTACTCATGTTTCTGTTCTTGGTGCCCGCTAAAGGTGCAAGGTCAGGACAATGGTCACATGTACTGCTAGAGGAACGTTCTTCTAGTACTTACTTGACACTTGCTATTTACTCAATGCAGGACCTCCTCACCTCGTCTCTCCGTCCTTGCTCTTGTAGCTGCTGATGTAGAAGCCCTCCATCTCCCTGCTGAGGCGAGTGGTGTACTTCATGATGAGGGTGTAATTTCTGCGCCTCAACTTCTCCTTCATCTCGATGTAGAGCTGTTGTCGGGGAGGGTACTCCAGTGTCCTGGCCACTTCCAGCTTGTGTTTCTTCCTGTCTGTCACCATCTGCGGACAGCGAGATAACGGTTAGTGATAGAAAAGCAAAAAGAAACAACAAAAACATTCAATGGAGATTCATGATTTGGCCAGAAATGAGTCAATCAACAGCATATAAAGCATTAAGCAGCATTGTAACTTATCATACCTATCGATATTATTAATAAAATCGAAATAATATTGATCAAATGAAGAGTTTTTTGACGGTAGATTTTATTATTAGATGTTTTTTTTGTTGGGGTTCAATCAAGGTGGATCCAAAAAAAAAAAAAAAAAAAAAAAAAAAAAAAAAAAAAAAAAAAAAAAAAAAAAAAA
>KZ808330.1:200011-210272 GCA_000696205.2 Oncopeltus fasciatus
ATTTATATATTATTTATTTTCATTTTATATTTAAATTCAATTATGCAATCTATATAAAAATAAAAAATTTCTTAACATCATCACCAATCAAAGGAGAATCGAAAAGAACATGTTTTATACAAGAAATACAAGGGAGTTAGAATAAAAAAATCTGACTACCTCAACCGGGAATTGAACCCGGGTCTCCTGCTTTATGATGACCACTGCACCACCGAGGCTAGCCAGATAATCTCTCCAACTCCCCACACTTTACTCCGAGACAAATCCCCCCAAGTAAGACGAATGTATCGTTTTATTCTCGAAGGAGCTAACATTGCCGGCTATTTGTTAGACTCTCGCTTTTTTTCGCTGTATATTTCTTTTTTGAATAATGACTTTATGTTGCGGTATTTAATTCCACGTAAACTTTTTACAAGAAATGGAAGGGAGTTTGAATAAAATAGTCTTAGTAAACCTGCAGTAGACCCGGCTTCGATGCCATCCCACGAGCCAAGTCACTCCACGTACTTTCAGCAGTACAGAACTCTGATCTCGTCTTTTCTGGTTTACGAGAGGGAAATACTGCGGTATATCTGCGAGCCGATCCGGTAAGATGCACGGAGAAGGAACAAGAACCAGGACCGAATCCAGTTACGTTCATCATTTAGGTGATATAAAAAATTTAATGTTTTCTACATTTGAGTTTGGCAGCATTCAGAAGTCACAGCTTCCATCCTCAGAGCCTCTTCAGTCGCCGGAGGGGCACACTATAAGCAACAGAGGCTAAGTCGAAGTAAAAGATACTGAAGTGGGAAGAAAACATTCGTAATCCAATTGATGCACTTTACTTTCAGAAAAAAGGATGGAGAAATTTCAAGAAAAGAAATCAGGAGGATGCCAAGTAGGTTAGAACTCTAACACGTATGGGAGTGCTAGACTCGGGACCGGAAGGCGAAAACACAAAAATCATATGTTGAACTGTTGATGACGATGAAATTATACGCTTACTAAAGAACAAAGAGTGTACCTTGTCAATGATGGTGAGGTTCTGGCTGTTCACCATGAAGAAGTATGTCTCCTTCTCGACAGCAAACTCTATCGTCACCTGACCTGCACATTTAGAGAAGATTACTATAAATCATTATTCAAAACTTTGAATATATATGTATAATACTAAATATATTATTTATTTATTATAACAAAGAAATATTACATAACTACTATATAAATACCTATATAATTTTATATTACATTGGAGAAGGAATTCCATATCCATATTCTAGTATGGTAGCATTAGATATGCTTGAGTTAAAGATTACTCTGAAGTAAATTTGCGGGCAAAGACATTTCCTACCTGGCTCTGTCCTGTCACTTTCATTAACAATTTTTAGCAGAGTTCATCAATGATAGCAATCAATGCCTCAAATTCAACAGTTTCTCACTTTTCCTTTTTTTACCTAGTTGTTTACCACACTCTCAAACATTTACTCCTCTTCTACCCAGTTATCGCAGTTCAGTAGATAGATGTACTTCTATCTACTGAACTGACTTTATCTTCAAGAGAGAAGGGAGAACAAGACACATGTCTTTTTCTTCACAAGTTCAAGTCTGATAATGGTATTTTGTTCTAAATTACCAACTTCATCAATCCTCCCCCTCCCCCAACATTATACATTTTACCGATTGTTTTTTGATGATATGATTAATCAATGGGATGGGATATGAGTTCAAACTAGTTTAGTAATAGAATTGTCATAACGGCACAATAATGATGAAAGCCTGCTAAAACAGAACAGTCCAAAACATTAGCAAGGGAAAACATTTAAATTACAAAAATTGAAGAGTGCCAAATTTTCTAATTTTTTTTCCAGTCAATCTAGAACTTTTATATTGTTAAACTGTATCTGAAACTTTTATTATATTTAGTTCTTACAATTATTGTAAATGATACACCTGAAGAAAATTTTTATAAATTAACTCAATAACAATAATGTACAATTCGTCTTCCATTAAAACACCTTTTCCCCTGATCATCTTGCTCTAAAGAAACTTTCCGCCGGTTGAAATTTCAAGGGTCTTTGGATTCGAACCGACCTCCATGCATCCAAATGTAGGTATACTCAAATGTATCTTTTTATGGATTTTTTCAAAGCCATAGCTATGAAGAGTGAGAGCCTGGAGGGACAAGTACATGTCTGAAGAGTGCAGTTACCTTTGACATCGAGAGTGGTGAGATTGGGATGTATGCTGATGCTGTAGCGAAGAGGACGCACGAAGTCCGGGAGGCGAAGCTTGTTCCAGGGGAAGAGTTCGCCACTCGTAGCCACAGGTATGATGTTCCTGGTCCTGTTCATCCTGCCGTGGTCGTCCAGGTAGTTGGGTTTCTTGCCGGCACACGGACAGTCTGTGGCACCAAGTTCACATAATCTTGAGGGATACCAATAAATATGGTGGCTCACGTTTGGACAAAGCTAAGCATAAAATGTTGTATTATAAATGTGTAAGTTCATAAATAAGTATTAATAGCTTCCTGCACACGAGCCTTCCACAGAATTTGGTCTTTAATTGAGATTCTTTAAGAAAAGGTAAATCACATTAGAAAATTTGTTAATGCTATTTGGAAAATTCTGATTATGTGATTTGGACGATCCTTATTGCGTTCATGATAAAGCTGTAGTGGTGACCTATGGTCGGTCGTTATTAAGTTCAGAATATAAAAAATAATATTGTTCACGTAGGCTTCGTCGGTCGTCAGATGTATTTACCATTTCATCTTCCGGGTTGGACCGAGTCAAATTGTTCTTTTTTGCCGAGCTTTCGCACATCATGTGATGGCTTCTTCAGGGCTGAATCACATGATGTGCGAAAGCTCGGCAAAAAAGAACAATTTGACTCGGTCCAACCCGGAAGATGAAATGGTAAAAAAATAATATTTTTAACTTTATCTTTATTTTATGATAAAGATTTTATTATCCTTGTTGAGGAATATTATATTATATATTTAGTATTTAAGGAATATTAGCTGAGCTATAAGTTCTAGGTTATGTCTCAATTTAACAATATATTTATTGCATATGTATTTGTAACCAATGTGTCAAACGCATTGCCTAAATATTTCATTCATGTGAACTGATGGGTATGTGCTTGGTCTCAGTGTAAATGTTATGTGCTGAGCATTTGTATGATTTATTTTTATTTTCCTGAGGTTACACCTTTCATGAATAGATTGTAAGTACTGCAGAAGAATGTGTTACGCGTGGATATGTGGTTAAAATTAATGTATTGTTGCAAATGATGTTAGTAGCGTGTCTGTGTGAGTTGGGGTGTCGTTTGTGTAAATGAAGCATACGAGTGACGCCTATAATGAACCATTGGGTGCACATGGTCTCTAATGGCCATGATGTGGAATGTCTTATGGGATATCTTTGCTGTCTCTTGCTCACATTGATGTGGTGACATTAACCTGGGACCTCTTTGGCCACTACTCCGAAGCTTGAGAGGTTATCCCAGGCTATCGGCTCTAAAATAGTGATAAAATAAAATAAAATCGTTAGTTGTTGTATCGTATGGAAGTTCTTGAAGACGGCAGAATACCTCGGTGTTCCATTGACCCATCTCGGGGAAAATCAGGCGGATGATGCTTAGAGGCAGTCATGTTCCAACAGAAGGAGCCACCGCTACCAACGTCCTTGGCTACTCATACCCTTAAATTCCAGGACCTGGTAAAGATCCTAGTGTCAGTAATGGATTTTACCTGGAGAGATTTAATTTAAGTGCGAATTTCACAACAATATATAGGCTCTGTGTAGAAAAAATGATAAATTCCATGATAAATATCCTTAACGGACGTTTGTAAACACTTAGGGATAACAAAAATTGCTCACTTACATACAGCAATCACAGAAGATTCCCTCAGAACATTACTGAGGGAATGGAATTCAAGCTAAACGCGACATCCATCAGTATATGAACAATTTGTCTCGAAAGACAACTCTGCAAGACTCGGTGAATGGTAAAGGTGGACACCAACGGTAGGTTGTCATAATACATTGCATTCCATAGTTGTCCGTCGTTGACAAGTCGGGTTTAATTAAAATTCCATTCTCCAGATGAGATCCGAAGAACGGAATTCCCTCTCATGAACGTGTCTGCGTGCTTTAGAACGGAGGAATGCCCCTGTAATTAATAGCTATTGAGGTTAACGGGCAGTCATACATACTGTATTGTATGTTCTCTGTATTTAGCAACATTGAAAAGGTCAAACTTTCAATTCCTTTAAAAAAGAAAATAATAAACCATTACTTTTATCATACCAACAACATTTCGAAATTCACATTTATGGAAATTTCATGGTCATTGAAGTGGGAGAGCAATAATTTAATTCAATTAATGTAAGAGAATATAATAAAAATTTTTGCAGTTAGGAGATCCAGGTTCGAGCCCTGGCTGGGACAGTTAGATTTTTTAATCTATTCCCTTACATTAATTGATTTAAATTTACATGGGATTAAAAACCACAAATAAAATAAATATTTATAAATGAAAATAAAAAGCAAATAAAGAGAGTTGATAAATAGCTCGACAATGTCAGCTCCTTCGAGCATAAGACGATATATTCGTCTGCCTCGGAGTTTAGACTCTCGACACTAGTGCAGGGTAATAGGATAACACGCTTGCCTGGTTAGCAGGAGATCCAGGTTCGAGCCCTGGCTGAGACAATTCGATTTTTTATTCTATTTCCTTGCATTAATTGTTCAAATTTACGTGGGATTAAAAACCACTATAAAATTAATATTTAGGAAAAAACTAATTTTTCAAGGTTTAATTGTTGCCGAGTTTAAGAGCCAATCACTTTGTTACAGATAGAATGACCGCCCCTTAACTTTACTAAGGTAAAATAATGAATTATATAAATCCAGTTTTTAATAATGAACTTAATAATTTAGTCAGCTTAAATAAATATAAACCTTGACTGATTAGATATTAAGCTCAAAATCCATATATTTGTTTTATTACCCCTCCGAAATTATGTTTACCCGTTTAGGAATTTTAAAAATTAATTTTTAGCATAGTTACGTATTACTTCTCTTTGCGGTAAGCTTGAGAATGAATTGCGTTTTTCGAAAGAGTTATACTAGAGAAAGAATAGAGATTTTATGTTTATCTCGTTGAACTATAAAGCTTTTTTTTATTTTCATCTCCCCATGAGCTCGATCTACATAGAATTTCACCTTGTTATTCCATAAGCCATGGAGGGTTTACAGAGACTTTAAACAGTTTACAAAAATGAGGTTTACTCACACTAACAACCACTCCCTCCCTAGACTTCATAGAAGGATGGATGGTGACGAGTACGATGGCTAGACCACAAAACTGTCAGTCAATTGCTCTGGATGTCAAAACTTTAGGAATAAAAATAAATTCTGATTTATCTTTCAATCAAGACTTTGTTTGTTAAATCCCATCTCGACTATGGATGTGCTCATATACTGAACGGCCGCCTGTCTCTTACCTCTCTAAACATCTTGATGACTACAAACCTGCAATCTAAAAAAAACCTTTCGTCTATTTAGTCATTTGTTTGAAATTCCGTTCGCCACAGACAGGCAGACACACACACACAATAAAGCGTATGACTTGCTTATAGGTCCCAGAGAGCAGTGTATCAGCAGCACAAGAGAAGGGTGTGAAGTGGATAGGTCGGAGATGTAGTGACAAAAGCACCCTCTCACAAAGGCCTCAAAAGCATACTTGAGGTTCTGCCAGGACAATATTCTGTGGGAAGAAGACTTTGTCTCCACTAATCGATAGTCCACTTTAAAGCTAGCGGAAACACAGGACTGTGCATCTCCGACGTCATAGTTTAAATATAAGGGAAACTTCTTGTCGAGAAAGGATTGAATTCCTTCAATAAATAAAGGTTTAGAAGACTCCTTAACGCTTGTATATGTTTACTCTTTACGACGCTTAAATAAATTATTTTTAAGATTTAAGTATGAGTTAGCTCGACCTATTTACTCTGTTAAGCTAAGTGTATTAATAACTACTGGGAGTCGTGTACGATATCCCGACCAGGTGGTGTAAGTGTGATAATAACTGTTCTATCGGCCTCACCTGATAAGATAATATCAGATAATTATTTCTTTCATCATTCTTTTTTCTTTTTCTTATCGCTATATAATTCGTATTTTTATTGTTATTTTTTATTAATCTTATTGAAAAATCTATTTTATACTCATGAATTAATATTTAAAAAAACACGAGTAAGCCACCTGAAAAATCCCCTGGTATTTTATCTCCAAAACGAAAATAAAAATGAAAATAATGTGGAATAAAGTACCTATGTGGAAATAGTTTTAATGATAATATCACTCACAATAAAAAAAAAAAAAAAAAAAAAAGGTCATAATTATTGAAAATACAGAAAATTTAAAAAAATATAAATCAAATTATGATGATAATTGTGGTAAAGCAATCTCACAATCAATATTTATTTGAATCGTACAGGGAGCTAGAAACAACTCTATCTCAGCCGGGGAGTTTTTTTTCTAGCTCCCTGTACGATTCAATTAAAAAAAAATATAACTTTTTAATACAAATCTATTTATAAAAAACCTATATGGGAAGCCTAAAAATATAAACTCGAGACGAACTCGAAAGGGGAATCCGAAAAATTATTAAATTTCACAACCATAGGAACTAATGTGTTGGAGGTTCGTTGGCCGTCAAATATTTAGCATATGAACTAAAAAAATTCAAGCGAATTTCACGATAAATTAAATATAAACAAAGGAGAAATATTTGCCCGGAACGGGTTAGGCAAATCAGAAATATTAGAAGATTTGAAAATAAACAATGTTAAGGAAGTAAAAAGGATTATTACAGAAGCGGGAAAACTTATCTTTATGCATCAAAATTTATACGTCCCATCCTTCCTCGAAGTAATTAGTATTGAATTTTATAACATACAAATAAAAACGTACATACCAAACCCTAAAAGATGTCAAAAATGCATAAATGTAGGCCACTTTGCCGACACATGTTCTGTTTGCTGCCTTTCAATGCAATCCCTTAAGCTAGTAGATAATTTTAGGCAATGGATAGTAGAATTGCTATGAGTTTTCTCTTCTCCATTCTTGCCCATAACGAGCATCCATGCCGGAACAACAGGCTTGAGAGTCCTAAACGGATCTCAAGGTTAGGAAGGTGTTAGCGGTTACATACAAGATGTGAAAATTGGAGTACATGGGTAAGGAAAATAGGAACTATCCCAAGAGAGCAAGCCAGGAAGGGGTGTGGGCGAGTCCATGTGATGCCCTAACTTGTCAAACCTCTGAGGCTTTGTAGCTGTCAAATTGGTGTATCAAAGAGCGAATCTCTTCAGAGAGTCAGGCTACAACTGGCCTAATTTAACTTTTATTTTAACGGTATTGGAAACTGAAGCATGAAAATTGTAGTCTTGCTACAGTTCAACAGAGTGAGTGGCTTGGACACTTACCTCGACATTACATAGTTCATTATGAGTGAAATGGAACCTAGCCAAAACTGTCGGGAGTTCCTCATGAGACACAAAACTAGAGAAAATATGAAGTAAAAGTAATACCCCTAATGTTCACATCACATTCGATAATAAAGTAGTAGTGTAATAGTATAGTATATATGAGAGAATAAGTTCCCTATATCTGTCAAGAAAGTAATTGGTAGAAGATATATAGGAAGGTTAATGGGAAGACTGAGATATATCTGTCTATGTAAGGAACTTCATGAAGACACCATGCAGAAAGCTGTTTTTGTATGGGTGTAACCAAAAACACATACACACACTTCAAATGAATAAGAAAGTAAAAAAAAAAAAAGCAGGATAGTAATCCTAGATGTTCTTGCAAACATGGACCGAGGGGCAGATAAGTCTTAAATGAACATAGTTGACTCACTGGATGTTCGATTGCTTAAAAGAGAAAAATTGTATACTTAAACAAACAAATGATAGCGCAGTAAAATAAAATCAGCCTTTCTTTTAAAAGAAATTATCCTTATTATTATTTAATGAAATAGGTTAGGAATGGTTCTGACGTCACAACATACCTGCCTGAGGTCCCGCGAAGGCGATGATGAGGGATACGACGAAGAGAATGGCCAAGACTACGGTGGCAAGAAGGAGGGCTCTCTTCTGACTGCACATGGCCACTCTGTTGTGTTCGTAGACCGTCCTCTTGTGCATACCGGTCTGGCTGTCACCTGATCGTGCCACAATCATAATTAATGCCAGTATATTTGTAATAAAATTATAATTTGATCTATATTTTTAGTATCGATACTAATTTCACAAACACATTTTTAAAACAACTCACAAGCATTATAACATTAGTTTAACTTAACTTCTTAAATAGTTTATTCTGTAATTAGCGTTTTCCAACGTATCCTAGTTTAAAAGAAACATTTAATTAATAGATATGTTGTTAAATAATTTATTTAAAAAAAAAAGTTTTCATCGTCCCCTTTGAACTTTTTTTTTGGCGTTATTGCCATTTTTCCTTAATTATTATTTTAGAATTATTTTTCCATGGATTAATTATTAAATCACAAAGGCCTCCCAGATCAGGCTTCTTCTTGATCAAAGTAACCTAAATTTCTCTTATCGTCCTGCCTTCAGAGCTGAAATAAGGATAAACAAAGAAGAAGTATATATATATATAGTGTGTGTGAGTGTGAGTGTGTGTGTTCAGGATTCACGTTCGGACCTTGGCAATAGTTGGCTGCAGCCAATACTGGAGGTTCCAGGCCACACCTGTGTATTGTATTTCTGTGTTTCATTTATTTATTATTCTTCTTCCCCGCTTGGAAACACTTCCACAGGTAAATACACATGAAACTGGGGTTTTTATATGGGCAAAACCCTGTGGAAAGCAAGAATGGAATTAACAGTTCCTGCTAAATCTATATGCGTCTTCCTTTAAAATGTCGGGTGTTCGATAATTTCGATAACTCAGAGATAACTCTTCTCTTGTCCGCCTTTGCTGGGACCTTGTTCTTTTTAGAATTGCATGACGCGTATGGTGTTATACAAGAATTGGGCAACGACAGATTTGTCCCTTGTGTCTAGTTACAGGTTATGAAATATTTTATTCAAGTATAAATATGTCTACTATTTTTATTTCTGGTATTATCAATACAGGTGACTGAGGGAAATGACTTTAGATAGTTTTTAAAATTCTTTTTTTTTTTTTTTTTTTTTTTTTTTTTTGCTGTGTTAGCCTTCCTTGCAACCACCTAGGGGTCATTGGAGGGAGGGGCTATCTACAGGCTGCCACCCCATTTTAAACACCCATGGCTAAGGACAAGCTTCTATTTATAAATAAAAGATTGTCCTGGGCGGGATTTGAACCCGCGGCGTCAGGATTGCGAGATCCGTACGGATCCCCTGAGCTAGCCTGGCGCCCCGTTTTTAAGATTCAGAAAAGGTTTCAAGTTTTGTTCTAGAATTTTATGCCTCTTGTACGTTAAATGATAAACGGTACATTTTGTGCATGTATTTTTATTTTCAGGACGTACACGAGATGAGAAAACATTTTATTGTTCATAGTCGTTATTCTTCAAGGCAATTGTGAATGAGATTTCTTAGACATGAGATCAGTTAAGGTAGTATCTCTATTATGAATGTTCTCGTCGGCAGTGTGTTCTGTGTCCAGGCAGTGGTTCCTCTATAGCAGTGTCCAGTCTCTTAATCAGGAAAGAATGGAGTAGAGTAATTTCGTACATATTGTTTTGAGGTTAACTCAATCCCATCTGATGTATATTCCCTTATAAACCTGCAATAAATGTTTCATTAACATACCTGTACCAGTGGAAACCTATTACGTTTATAGAATTTTTTGTCGAAAATAAGTTGAAATTAGGCACTCTTTAACTACAGTTAATTCTTTTTCGATTTTAAGTAACCTATATCCAAGCTGATCAATTACCAAATTGACAGGGACCAAGCAGGAAAAGGTACTTAATTATAATTATTCGATGCTTGCATTACATAGTTAGTGAATTGCATTAGAAACTATAAATGTTAATAGAAAAACAACTTACAGTGTATAATGGGAAGAAGTTTCTTTTCTTTGTCATATGCTATAAAACAAAAAAGTTGTTACAGTTATTAGTTGTTTAAAACTGTGTTTGTCGAAATTTTCAATCAATTACCAAATTTATTTTTAGCCTTGAAAATAAAATTGGCAAGTTTCTAGCGAAGGATTGGATAATTTCTTATATATATATATACGAGCCTTCCACAGAA
>KZ808331.1:89950-129254 GCA_000696205.2 Oncopeltus fasciatus
ACAAATTCCTAATAAACTCCATGTTCAAAAACTCTCCATTTAAAATTTAATTATTTTAGTTCAAATGGAGAGTTTTTGACCTACCTAGAAAAAATTAATGTGATATGAAACGCTTAGAAAAACAATAACAAATGTGAAGAAAGTTCACCACACCTACCTACCATGAAGATAGCTTACAATGTAAGCCGAAAAAACAGCAGAAAATTTCTTTAAAGTGTATTTTTAGGCTCAACCTAGACCAAACCACAATAATTCTCTACTTTTAATTAATAAATTTTGATATTCTGTTTAAAAAACCTCTATTAATATACACAGTTGATTAAATGTAATCATTTTTTTTTTTCAAGATAAAAAATTCAGCTTGGGAGGGAGGAAATCGAGGAGTAGCAGCCATTTGGAGTCCCCTACTCAAGAAACAACAACGGGTTTCTAATCAACTCATGTATATTACTGACTGGCTCCCTACTCTTTCTAGNTTCACCACACCTACCTACCATGAAGATAGCTTACAATGTAAGCCGAAAAACCAGCAGAAAATTTCTTTAAATTGTATTTTTTTGCTCAACCTAGACCAAACCACAAGAATTCTCTACTTTTAATTAATAAATTTTGATATTCTGTTTAAAAAACCTCTATTGATATACACAGTTGATTAAATGTAATCATTTTTTTTTTTCAAGATAAAAAATTCAGCTTGGGAGGGAGGAAATCGAGGAGTAGCAGCCATTTGGAGTCCCCTACTCAAGAAACAACAACGGGTTTCTAATCAACTCATGTATATTACTGACTGGCTCCCTACTCTTTCTAGCTTAGCAGGTAAATAGTTAGTTTACAATGTATTTTATCCATATTCAAATTTCGAGGAGTGAGAATATAATGGTTAATTTTTGAAAATTTAGAGAAAAACATTAATCTAACTTTTGGTTATAAAGGCTATAGCAAAATGGGCCAGGAGGGTATTAGGTGGGGTTAGAATGGATAAAAAAGGTGTGTTCGAGCACTCACCCCTGTGGTATGCCCTTTTTCATGGGGAAGTGGGCGGAGTAATCAGATTTTTTTCTGACCTAAGGGTCTTCTTAAGAGAAATGGTTGGAAATTAAACATTAAATAAATGATGCTTGGGAATATACACTTGAGCTTACATTATAAACCATTACACCATACTCGATCAAATGCTTGAACAACATCTAAAAATGTACCAGGACAGTATTCTTTTTTCTCAAGGAAGAAGGAAATGAAGACATTTGTGCAAAACACTTGTTGAACAGGAGAAAGCTGTAATCAGAAGCGAAACAAATGGTTTGGGAAGATATTTAAGTAATTTATGGTAGGCATCATTTTTCAAAGAGTTTTTCCAAAATCCTTGAATAGTAAAGGAAGGAAGCTAATTGGATGGTAGGGTGATTCGTTGTGAACTGTTTTGCCAGATTTGAGAGCTCATCCGTCAAGGTGATCGGTTCGGTATGTATTGTATCCTGGTATCTTGAGGATTTTATTCTTTGTTAGACGTGTTTCAGTGAGTAAAAGCACGTCTACATCTTTGTTTTTACAATCAGTTTCAGTTGGTTTGTATCTGTTTGAATGATGTTAGCATTCCAAAGAAGGATAGAAAAGTAACTCAGAGAGAAGGGATTCATTATATGATAGGCTCTGAGTATACTAGCAAACAAAATGAAAAATAAATTGAAAAACAGCTCCATCCAAAAATTTCAGCATATTATTATTGAATTTTAACTTTTTAATTAAATTTTCCACTACCCTCTCAACATATTTGAGTTTAAATTAAGTATTATGGTAGAATCCAGTTTGACCTAATAATTAAATCTGTTAAATAATAAAGAATCATCCTTTCATCAGGTTTAGATGGAGAAGTTTTTGACCGTGGAGACAAATATTTTTGAGAAGATAATTGGGGTTCAGCCAAATATTAATAATAAAAAACCATAATTTTCCCCAAGTTTGCATTTAAAAAAAATATATTTATTTTTTTGGCTTACAATGTCACAACCATCTTCAGAGCTATCATGAGGTCGAGGGGGGAGCTGTCAAAATAGAGAAATCTAGTTATACTGATTTCTCTGTATTGACATTATTCAGATTTCTCCATTTTGACAACAGCTATCTTATCGACTTCATGATACCCTGAAGATGGCTTACAATGTAAGCTAAAACATTGTAAACAATGGCAAATATTTTTTTTTAAATATGCATTTTTGAATAAAATTTTATCAACACTTTGACCAAACCCCAATTATCTGTTCAATCCAATATCAAAATATTTAATCCTTTTCTGATGAGTCTAAATTTATAGTAACAAAGGACTTCTAAAATTAGCATCACATAATTTTCCTTGAGTTAAAGGTTAAGTTTCAACTAGCTGACATGATAATAAAACACAGCTTTAATTCCAACTACGTTGGAATGAACATTTTTTCTTAAGAAATAAAAAAAATCTATTATACAGAATACAAAGTCATATGAAATTTTTTCTTTAAGTTTTATTTATCAGTAATCATGGTTAAATGAATACATATTTTTTACTGCTTGTGAATCATGAATTAATCTGCATAGCAAAGAGTGGTGTGTTTGTGTTTTCATTTTCATTTTCTTATAATTTTACAATCCTTTGTAATGTATTTGGTTCTAACAATTACTATTGCTTTTAACATTTTCAAATCATATTTAACAATAAAACAAAAATTCATTCTCAGGCATAGAACACCAGGGAATTAAAAACATTGATGGATTTGACATGTGGGAGGCTCTTTCTGAAGACAAACCTTCACCTAGACGAGAGTTTGTTTATAATATAGACAGTGTAGAATCTCAGTACACTCATCCATATGCAGCCATTAGGAGAGATGAATGGAAATATATTACAGGTAATGTTTTTTTGGTTTAAAATAGTTTTTCCTCCTCCACTTTCAGCCTTTATCATACTCCAATATTGTTGTTGTAGAAAAAGACGGATAGCAGCAAAACAGTGGTAAAGCCAATGGTTACTATATTGTACTCAAAATGATCATTAAGTTGGAGCTAAATCCTTTAAAAATTGTGTAGGTTTAAGTTAAATATATTGCTAAACAAATTATTTAATAGTAGTAGTAGATCACCCAACCCTTAATCCTAAGAGAAGATAAGAACATCTTGTTTTTACTAAAATGCTGCTAGTTATGAGTAATATTTTACTTATTTTAACTTCCTATGCAACAATTTTGTTTTTGTGTTGATTATTAACGACTGTCAAGAGTAGGACTCAAATCTATTATAGCATGGCGATCCTACACATAACCCTTAGACTATGTCACTTCCCTACTTCTAAGTAATTTTGAAGATTGATAAGTGTATCAAACTTGAAATATTTCTTGAGGAAGAAAGGATTGATAATTTAAATAATGTTTTATTCTTTAGACATTGCTATTAATAATTACAAATTGGAAATTTTAATTTATTTAGGTTCAGCCACTGGAGAGAGAAACAATGGATGGTATGGAGAAATACCTAGTAGCTCAGACATTAACTATGATCTAAAATCCATTTTGCTTTCTAAGACTGGCGTGGCAATTTCAGGATTCATGATTAAGGAGCAAATCAAACAAAAAATTAAAAGAACCACTTTGCCAAACAGTGTCACTGATGACAAAGGTATTTGATGTAACATTTGATTCTCTTTTATGTGTTTTGCAAAATCTAAAGGTGTGTTATCCTCTAATTATTATGTTAGCTGATGACAATAAAACAAAATATATTGTAAAAAATTAATAAAATCAATTTTGTTTAAGGTGGGTAGAATTGCTTTTATTTAATTTTCAAATTCTATTTATCTTAAAATAGAAGATCGAATCTTGAGGTGGGTTTTATGATTTACATTTTACAGTTTTATTATAATTGTTTATTTGAAGAACATATTTATGAAATTAATAAAGTAATATTGATCAGGTTGAAAGGAGAATATAAATAATAAAATTGATAATAATATCCTGAAATTTTAATAATTACCCCAACTGACTGATTCTTCAGAATTTAAACATTGATATACTTTTACTGATTGAAAGGCACCTTACTTAAAAAATTTAATTTATCTGGGTTTGAGGATTTTTAGACATACTTCTGGTAATATTTTTGGTACTTAAGGCAGTAATTTCATGGAAGTTTATTATTCTCGACATTTTGACCATAGCTCGAATTACCTATGACTGAAGATAAATATCCAACGATCAACTATTTATCTTCAGTCTCCCTTAAAATACTTTATTTCTGGTTTATTTCTACAACTGTCCATAGTAAATTATCCTACTACTCAATAAAACTTCTTCCTACACTCTTTATTATTTCTAAAAAAGTTCTTACAAAAAGATGTCTATTTCATGCTTATCAAAGCTTCCTTTTAACTGCTCCTTATAACTAACAATTTGATTTCACATCTAAGCAACAGGGGTGTCTCAGCTAGTGTTTCATGTTATTGTCTTTTTGTCTCTTCCTTTTAGCCAGAAGAGAACCCCAAAAACCCCAATCCTCGTGTGTTTATACTATGATGCAACTGGTTGCTTCTGACAATCAGCTAGTACACATTACTAGATTTATCTTTTTCAAACACATGTTTTTTAGGTTAAGAATTTTATCACTGATTACTGCTCCACTTTAATTATTTTCGCTCCTCTCAGCTTTAGATTTTTATTTCCAGTTGTAGTCATTTCAATAACCTTTTTACTTTATTCCATTGAGTCATTGATTTCATACATTTTTTTAAAGTTTACTGAAACTTATTTCAATAGGATTGCTCTGATCAGTTTTTGGATAAATGTATGTCTATTTATGTACTTTTTTTCATTCTTTGTACTTTTGAACCTGATCCTTCCCAGATTGCATTTAACAAAGCATTAAGTTGATTAAAACAAAACCTTCTTGATTAATCCCAGAATGTTTTAAGATAGCTTTTAATCTCATAGTCCTTTCTTTAAAAGTATTTAATCTTAGATTTTTATTGGACAATTTAATGTGGCAAGTATTTACTTTATCTTTTAAAGATTAGACAGGATTAACTGAAAAAAAATTTTTTTTTCCAGAGGAGAGAGAGTGGACTCTTTTAAAGGAACCAAAAATGCTTAGTCTTCGTCAGAGAGCAGAAGTGGTTTGTAGTTCAAACCAAACTCAAGTGGAATGCAAACCTATGTTAGAACCTTGCCTTTTTAATCTAGAAGAAGATCCTTGTGAGAGGGTAAATCTAGCCCGTGTATACCCAAAGGTCTTGAGCTTTATGGAAAAAACTCTTCATAGGTAAGAAAGATAGTAAACTTGAGGCATTGTACATCCATACATCCACCAGCAATTACGTATTCTATCAACAATAAATTTTTAAGATTTTAAAATTTTTCTACCATTTCCTCATATTTTGTTAGTGAAGAAAAAGTTAAAAGTAATTTAGTTAAAACTAATTTCTATAATTTTACTTACTTTTTAGTTATTGCTAATTTTGAATATTATATGACTATTCCTATGTTAATATTGACTGTGAAAGGGATGTTCCAGAAATAAGCCTCAGACTTTTTAGACCATCTCTAAGATAATGGATCATTTTCCTCTATTTAAATTTTGGAAATTTTAATAATTAGCGCAATGGTTTTACATCATTAAACTGAATGCTTATTTTCATAATTTTTAAAAGTTTAGTATACCGCTTATATTTTTCCGGTTTTTTTAAAAACTGCTTTTCCATATAGAAAACAAACTATTGTAGTCAAACAGAAAAGCCAAAATAATACACCTCCCCAAAATCAAGCCGAATCCAAAACTTGATTTTAATAAAGGGTCTATAGGCCAAAAAAAATTTGATTCAATTTGGGATTTCGCTAGAATCTGTTCTATTCATGTGCATAATAATAAATTATCTTGATCCATTAATTCTTAGGAGGTTAAATATTTAAAATTACTCTTTGTGAGACTGTTAACCCTATTAACCTTATGCCAATTTGACCAATGCATTTAGCTTTGTTGTTCCTTTAGTTTGGTTTATAATGGAGAAAATGTGTTGGGATTAGAAGAAAGTATAATTGTCATGCATTTGTTATTTTATTTCATTCATAGGTGACCTATTCAGTGAGATTATTAAAATTGTATGCCAAAAATTACTGAACTGATTTACTTGAAAATTTAAATGCAGGTTGTGTTCATTCCTTATTAAACCGAGATACCTAATTGAACATAAGCATAATCTTACCACAGTTAAGGAGGTTAAATAAAAACAAGGTTAATGATAAAAATCTTAAAATAATAACTCCGAAATGTCTACCTCAGGTTTTTCCCCTTTAAGAAAGACCTTGAAAACTACCTTTTTCCACTCAAAGTTTTGGCTTATCTTCATCATTCGTTCCTCAAAGAATTGATTTTGATCATGCATATACAAGTGTCGATTGATCATATATTTGATCATATTATATTATTTAAATACTTAAGAAAATTAGCTATTGTGCAATAATTTTCAACTTTTTAAAAGTCAACATTTACACACACACTCCTGATATATAAAATTAAATAATTTAAACAGACTTTTATCAAGGGGACCAATATAGTCTCAGCAAAAAAAAAAATGTATAACCCCATTCAAATAATTTAAAGATTGGACCAAACACTGTCATTTATTTCATATCCAGTCGGAAATCATAATCAAAATACAAAATTATTGAACCCCCAGATTAAGATAATTATTTATTAATTATGAGTTTCCGATAAATGTGTTCCAAACAAGTCTTTTTATTTAATTTCTCCATAATTAACTTGGGAAATAAATCTCTAAAACTCAATAGCATAAATTCAAGTTACACAAACTATATTGATCCCCTTGACAAACATCTATTTAAGAAATGAGCCCCAAGAAGATAAAGGATTAAGTACATCAATTTTTTTTTTTTTTTTTTTTTTTTTTTTTTTTAGGTACAGACAAAGTATGTTGAAACCTCGAAATGTGGGTAGTGATCTTAGGGCAAACCCCTTGCTCTGGAATAACACTTGGACCTGTTGGTATGATGAGATGGAAAAAGCTGAAGAATTTTCTCTTTTCTTTGATAACATTTCCAGCCTAATGTATGCAGGAGGAATTATCCTATTCATTATCTGCTTCATCATTTTGATCCCTTGGAATTTCAACAGTAGTAAAACAATTAAAATGAGAACAATGTCTATTTTCACATTGGAGGGATCATTTAAACCTCAGCCACTTCATACAAAACCTGAGAAACAATAATGAATAATTTTAGTGTGTATTTCAAGAGCAGAGACTAATTAAAAATAGTTATTGTATGAACCAATGAATTTATAGTTAGATGAAATATGTGCAGGTGCCATATTCTAAGTTTATTCAGTTACAAATAAAGAGATTATTTTTATAAGTAACTTATATTACCTAGGCAGATTTGTTATTGGTATAAAAGTAACAAATCTATGTAGGTACTAATTTTAAATTTGAATTACATATTATCTGTAGTGAAATTGAACCTCTTCTACAAAAAATTAAATATTCTACCTAATCACCAATTTGACCATCCAAGGTGATGTTCTACTCTCCAATAGGTGCTTCATGTCATAGGCATTTTATCATCCTTAAAGAGTACTGTCCAGGTGCTTTTCCACAGGCATTTGATTGAGTCTGGAACAGTGGGCTTATGATTAAGCTCAAATCATACTTAAGACCAAACAAGTTTAACCAACCACTCCTTTAGTGTCCAACAAGGACTGGATTTCTCTGATTACTTCCAAGTAGAAATAGGTGTTTCACGACGTAGTGTGCTGGGGTCTATCCTTTTCATCCTATTTATCGATGTCATCCCTATTCACAAGAGTACTCTCTTAGCTCTATTTGTAGATGATGAAGCTGACAAGCCCATCTTAAAAGTATCCATCAATGGTCTGGTAAATGAAATTTTAATGAATAGGAACTTAAAACCTACAATAGATAACAAATTAACACTTTACAAGACTTTAATGTGACCAATCTGGAGATATGCTTCAAAACTCTTGGATACCCTCAAGTCTTCCAGCATCCAAAGAGTCCTTTCCTTTCTATCCAAAATCCTCAGAATAATCGCATATGCTTTTAGTCCAAGACCTCATTTCCAATCACTTCTCACTTTTCCACTGCCACACTCTCAAACATAACCATACCCTGTCCTCCAGTTGTAATCCCTACAACCCACTCCACCAACTCAAACCTTAGGATATCCTATATATAGGAAATATAGATTCTATTTAATTTGCTAGTGATGTCATTGGTCACTTTCTATTCACTTGTAAAACTTGTTTTTGTTACTTTTTTTTCTTATTTAACCAAATTACAAAATGTTTTAGTTGAATACAGACAGTGACAGTGAACACATGTATTCGAACAATGTCCGAAAGCGCTCGTCAACAGAAGATGGTTTGCAGAAACCAATGAAGGCGGATAATAGAAGGTATGATAAATGTTTTAGTGTTAATAAATAAATGAATGTGGGAAAAAAAAAAATTCACCAGAACCGTTAATTTTTACTAATGATTGGTCGCTTCTAATTTAAAATTGATGTAAATAATTTTAAATATACACACACACATATATACATATATATCATTATTATTAAAGAACATCTGCTGTCATTGTTGCTTTTTAAATGACTTTGTATGCTTTTATAAGCGTATTCTGGGGCAGGGAGGCTAATTTACCTAAAATTAAAGTGAGGAAAGCCTTTAAAACAAGCCCCGATAAAAGAGAAAACCAAATTAACAAAGCTTTTACCCCATTGGTCCCCTGGAAAGTTATAATGCCATTGTAGAAATGGCTCCACTTCTCTGCTGGNTTATATTTAATACCTTGCTTTGGTTTTATGAAGTTGTTTATGATTTTTTTATAATGTTAAATATAATTGAAGGATTCAGTGTAATTTAACTTTCATTGTCTACTTATTGCTTAATAAATAATAATAGCCATGTAGTATTAATAATTGTGGATGTGAAATTCTTTTCTATATTCATTAATCAAAGTTTAATATCATTAAAAGTATTTTGATAAATTTATTTTTAATTACTTTCCTTATTTATTTGTTTTCCTTTACATAATATTTTAATAAAATTCTTTAAGGAAAAGGTAAATTTATAGTTTTCTTGAAAAGCTGTAATAATAGTTGTCTTCCAGGCCTCTAGTGCCCGGCTGTTCTGTATTTTTTTTAATTTTATATATATACCCCTTTCAACCACTAAGGATCGTGGAGGACATATCTCACTCTACTGGTTGCCATCCCATTCTAAACATCCATGGCTCAGGACAAGCTTTTATTTATCGATAAATCTTGCTCAGAGCGGAATTTGAACCTGCAGTTTTAAATAGTTTAGACTCTCATAATCTCTACAAATAACACTGCTTAACATGCTGAACATTCACTTCTATAAGGAATATATATTGTGATCTAATGCTGAGTTAAAGCAATGCTGAAGCTATTTCAGAACAGAGCTAAAACCATAATTTACACTCATAAAAAAGTAGAGGATTGTTAAAATGCATCTGGGAAATCTTCCAGTACTTGACCTTGACATAAAATTTATCGCCATCCATATCTCCCTGCTATAGAAAATAGAATTTGATTCCTAAGCAAAATCTTAATAGTACCTCCATTGATAAAATTTTAATGACTTTTCTAAGGACAAAACGATTTCTCTTAGTAATATAGCCAAAGCCTTAGAAATCGGTAGTTTTTTCAGTAGGAATTTTGAAAAAAATCTGCACCAGGATCGCAAAACCCAAACGGATCCCCATGGCTACCCTCACGCCCCAATGTTAGACAATTACATTTCACACTTATGCTTTATAATGAGCATAATAAGTGTGAAATGTAACACTACTGCTAAAAATATTATGTTATTCAATTTGAGAAGACATTAATTAACTCTTGACTTGTTCATGTAAAGATGCTTAAATGGTGAATACAGTTTCACTTTGTATGACTGATATCATTAAAATCTCAACCTCCTAGCTAGATTTTTAAATATCTTATTTAGTCATTTTTTGTATTTAAAAAAAAAGTTATAAAGCATTGAGGTAAGAAAACTGCATTTTAAACATATTTTGTTCTGTAAGCTTTTTGAACAAAATTGTACTAATAGGAATGTGAGTGTGATAACATAAAATATCAAGTGTGAGTAAAAAAAAATGTATTTGCTTTTGATTAGATGGAGGAATATTTAGTTAAGAGTAATGAAACTGAACTATGATTTGTTTGTTATTAAAATAAAGATTTTAGGAGACACATATTGAAAATAAATAATTAAGAGTATGTGTTTAACTGAACTCCTAATTTGAATTTAATGGTTCAGGTGAATCCTGTCTATGAAGCTACAATTTACTCTTCATATGAAACCACAATTGGTTGTTTTTCTCAATAAAATTTAGCGAGTGGCCTATAGATGCAATAAGAAAGGCTGAATTCGTTATTGAGCGAAATCAGACCTATAGGAGTGTGGGTCAAAGTGATTCTGAAAGTTCATATACAAATACTCTTTAACTGTGGATTCGCTCAGTTTACGAAGTTGCTATGTGACTTTTTAATTATATTATCAGTATTAGTGTCAGAACTCAAATAAGCACTAAGAATTTGGTTTTCACTATGCCCCAAATCATGAAATGCATTCAGAACAGTAAGGAAGTGTAAATGTGCTTTCTATGGCACTGTAGAGTATTTGACAGAATCCTTGGGCTCTGACCGATAAAAGAGAAGTCTCTACTGGATAATTAAATCTTGTAAAAACAAGAAACCACTCCTCCCAGGAATTCCAGACGAATCCAGGAATAGGGCAAGTTTGCAGACTGAACCTCCTTTGGTTTATCAGAGTATTGGACATCGCTTTGCGGTTGACAAGGCAATGATGAACTTGATCTGTAGGAGTTCTAGTTGCGAGGAGTGGACTAGAGCAGAAGAGAGATCTAACTAGTCTACGCTCTGCAAGGTACAACCTCACACAACTTAAGCGATAGAGGAATGAAATATTATCCATGTATTAAATACGCACAAAAGTAAACTACTGCGGAATTATTAACATTTAAAAAAAAAAAAAAGTCAATTTCTTCAAAGTATTGTGTTAAATTTATGACGTCAAATTTCATAAATTCAGTACAATACTCTGCCAAAGAGGTAATTGTGGTAACATATTATAACTGAAAAATAAAATATATTACTTCCTAATTTATTGTATTTGAGGTTAGATTTTATGTCCAAATTTAATATAATTAATTATAAAATTCAAATACTTATTTTTAAACAAGGTATTTCTAGTTGTCGTTATGTAAAACAAAGCTTTTGAAAACATGATGGGTGGAAATGTTTATATTAGTAAGTCTAAAGAAAACATAATTTATTATACAAATACACACTATGACAGTCCTAAGAAATTCAGAGTGACAAGCGTGAAACGATGTCATTTAATTAGTCAAGGTTGTTTGCACACAGATGGGTGGAGAATTTTGAGGAAAAAACCCTCAAGTAAAACAAAACTGAGTAAATCCAGCGAAAATGAATTAACAAATCCCAAGAAAAATAATGTTTTCAAGCATTTATCCAAATACTATATGAAGTTTCAAAGAAAAAAACCATTGAATTTCACAAGCTCGGAATGGAGAATGCTAACTCAATATGAGAAAGTAAGTAATGATGCAACTCTTGAAAGGGTAATCGGGAAAAGTTCGAGACCCATAACTTTGGACGAGAAAAGTAAGAGAGAAATATTGATGGCAACCCATCATTTGGGAGGTGAGGTATTAGACAGAAGTAGGTCTTCTATTTACATAATAATCAAATCCCCCCCAGGATCTTTCACACGCATGAAAAAAAGGCATTGCGGTACTGCGAAATTACCTGATTCAAAGGATAAGTATTCTCGAAAGACTAAAAGCACAGGAGTCAAGAAACTGAAGGTTGATGAGAGCTTCATTCGAATTCATATAGTGAAGGAACCTCAAGAAGAAATAAAAAAAATTGAAGAACAAGTAGAACTAATCGGGGAGCCGATCACTCATGAGGACTTGCTAAAGAGAAATCAATCTAACACATTAATTACCAACGATGTAAATAAAAATAAAGGCGATTATAAACTCACTGGTGAATCAACACAAATTTTTGAAAAATGTAACAGTTGTGTTGACACCAACATGCTCACATTACAAAGTGAATTGGAGAAAAGATGCAAATACATCAAAGTAGCTGAAACAATTTTTGAAGGATTTGGAGAAAACAGAAAACTTCAAAATACTTTCGATAAAAGGCATATTTTGAAAAATAAAAGAAATATTGGCCAATTAAATGTTAATACAGAAAAATCTCAACCGAAATCTAATCAAGTGCACACAATGAATTATAAGAATCCTATTGGACCGATAAGGAATATTTGTTCTAGTTATGAGGAAAACAAATTAATAAACACTGGCGATGTGCGAGAAAACATGGGTAATGATAAAACTAAATGTAACTTCCTTGATGTGGACCCGGAAAAGGGCAAAAACTATGAAGAGGTTTCAAAATCTCCTGCTAATACTTGCACGAAGAGTGTAAATGATTGTGTACGAAAACCTTGCACTGGGAAATATACTGATATATCTCCTAAAAAGTCTTTTAGTGAAAGACTTAGGTCAAAATATGTTGATAACAGACCTGAAAAACGTTTAGGCAGAAAAGTAACATCCCATAATATAAACGAGGGCAGTGGAAGAGTAGGAATTGAACCACAAATTAAACAGGGGCAACAAGTTGGAGGAGGAGATACTTTTTTTAAGCCCACTGGGGGCGCTACTAACAAAGAAAGGAGACAATATTGTGTTCCCAGTAGGTCTATTTCATTTGTTTACGGTTTTTCATCCTGCAAAGAATATCTTACAGACAGTAAGAACCATAAAAACAGTATTAATGAGGACAATTTAAAAGTGTTAAGCGTCACAAAGCGATGTCAAAAGAAGTCTGAAAAGGAAATGCATACTTCCAGAGAGCGAAATCAAACAAATCCTTTCAATTTAAAAGATATTTCAAAAAATCAAATTTCTGAAAAGGAAACTATAGAAAAATATTTTATTTGCTTGCCATTTCAAAAAAATAAAAACTCAGTGGAGTACATATATGAATCGTGTGGTGGAACAAGTGAAAGCTTAGAAATAAGACATTACATTAAATATAAGGCTCTATCAAATCCAGATATACCATCAGAGACAAAGCTAGTTAAGAATTATTTGATTGATGTAGCTTGGTTGAAGAAAGTTAAAAGCTGGGAGAGTATAGACTTGAGAAAAAAGGCCTTTGAAAAATTCTACTCAGTTGCTGATGATAAAATCGGAATGGAGCCGAATGAGCAAAAATTGCCATATCCAAACAAAGATCACTTTTCAATAAGGATGCGGGGAAAAAACATTCCGGTAACCAAAAGCGTTCAAATGGAATCAGATTTTCGTGCGACTACATTCCCATTAGATCCTGTACATAGCTTGAAAACAATCAGAGTTTACTCTGAGAAAAAAATTCTTTGTGACCATTCCAATGGCGCACTTTTTAAAAATCAATATGGTAATGATAATTACCAGAGACCGTTCGTTTTTGATCATATGGCACGAGGTGACGTTCTACATGACATGAGATACACAACTGCAGGGAACAGAGAATGTGTGAATCCAGAGATGGATAAAATGGGAAGATGTGATAACTATGAAGGCTTTTACACTGATAGTATTGATAAAGATCTAATGAAGAAGAAATTTGAAGAGAGTTTTCTTTGCTTTACCAAACAAAAATCTCCTACAAGAAAGACTTCAGGACCAGTTTTAAAAATTTTAAGATCTCAAAAGTGCAAAATGAGCGTTTTCTCCAATGTTAAGAGTAAAAGATAATTCAAATGTGGCTAATTTTAAATTGACAAATTTAATTTAAAGAAATAGTTTTTCGTAGAGAAATAAAAATTGTCTTCGAGTACTGTAAATCATTTACTTGAAATTCATTTTTATTGGGTTTTTTTATTAATTTAATTTATTGTAAGGGGTAATAAAAGACTCGTATCCTCACATTATAACGAGATAAAATAGAGGTTATTAACATTTCATAAAGTCTTCAGTGTTCTGGAAAGGTTTAAACGTAATTTCAAATAAATAAATTTTTAAAAGACACCTATGGGCACAAAGAAGAATAGAATACATAGAATATAAAATGTGTTAAAATGATAAAATTAAAAGAGAAAAGAAGTTGAGCTATGTACACTATTTACATAAATTACATTTAAATATAATGAAGGATAAAAAAAAAATTAAATATCATTATTTAACTTCTTTATGAATAATAGGATCTTCCGTAAATCTTCTAATTGGTATTTTGCCAAAAGAGTCCTGAAGTAATCCCTCTCAAAGATGCTTTTTTCATTTTTATAACTTCTGTATTTGCGGAAGATATGCAAGATGTCTTCATTTCATAGCAGGTGAGACAGAGTGGAGACTCAACTATCTCCATCTATATAGTCTTGAGCGGAACACTAATTCGTGAACATTAAAAAGCCTGTATACCATAGCAGAAAAAAAAAAAAGATTTGGTCATAAGGAAATGTTTTTAGTTCAAAATTCTTTAAGAGGAGTGAGGGATATTGGAATGTACTTGATTTGTATACGACAAAATCTCTGCAAATATTAAATTATAAAAATCTTTTATTTCAATTGAATTAAGGTAACTTTCTGGTTGCGATACTATCTTACCGTAAATAATTGTAAATTATCAATTAAAAAGTATATATTGTACAGTTTAAATTTCGTCATAATCAGGTCCTTCAAAATTAATTTCTCAATTCCTCTCTGTATACCTCTTATTCAAGACCTGTTGTCAATCGTTTCAGATCTCCCGCAATTTTTAGTTTGATTGTGACGGCTAATTGGTTTTTCTAGAAAATTTTCTTGTTCTCTCATTGATATATTTATAATTAATTAATTGATTAATAATATAAATTTAGATATTAAAACATTAATAAATTAAGTAATTTGTTGCTGAATAAATCAAATGGATTCAGTAACTTATAAAAGGCGATTGCGGAAAAAAGTAAGTTATTTTTTATGCAGTTTATGGAATTTAGCTTTTTAATTAATTGTATTATATTATTAATACACTTACTGTTTGGTATTTGATAATATGAAGGAAGAATCTACTTCTGATGAGGACCTCGAGGAAAATAAAATGAAGGAAGCTAACGAAATTAAAAATGAAGCTAGCGAAGAGGAATGGGATATGAGTGATAACGAACAAATGTCAGCTTATGAACTTGTTCGTTTGCAGAATATTAGAGAAAGAGAGAAGCGTATGAGGTAAGGAGAAAGTATATTGATCGTATTTTAATTTTTTTTTCTTCTTGTCTTGACTTACTACTCACTATTACATTGCTTTCAAATATACGTATCTATTATTGAATAGAATTCAATGAATTAAAAAATTAGAAGGTTTATTTACTAAGGAATTACATGTGTTTTGACCACCTGTTCCTCAAAGCCACATTTATTTGTCTTTTATTACTAATAGTTTATTCAAACAAGTCTCCAACCTGAAAAGAGTAGAATGGTCAAACCCCATTACTTAGCTTTGGGAGTTAATGACACAGGATATTCATCATAATTAATCCAAACACCCCTTGAATGAGGCTCTTCTTTTATATATATCTTCTTATGATCTCATGAGATAATCATAATCATCGACATAACAATTTGTTGTTCAGCTCACCTATGCTTCCCCCCCCCCCCAATAAAAAATATAAGCGTGTGTGGATGGCTATTCCTACAAATAAACTCTTTTATAAATATGATAAAATAACTTCTTCACCATAAGATCTTTGTTTAGGGTAAGGGAGTTATTTCAGAAGGGTGATTAGTTTTTAAATCCCCCATTTCGGCTGTTGACTGTTAAGGGTTCTGCCAATCAACTGCTGCCATAGCATTTTTTTGAATTTGTGAGGACTTAACTGGTTTGTAACTATCATTTTTTTTAGTCATTGAAGGACTCTGTCCCATCTATTATACAGATGCAGTTGAGTTTGGAGAGATTATCTTTTGCATAGATTCAAATCATGATAAATGATGATTGGTAATTTAGGATTGTGTTTAAGTGCTGACTGGACCTCTGCTTTTTATAAAACGTCCATGCTGTTGCTCAGTCCCCAGAATAAAGACTTTATAATTATGAAACTGCATTTCTTACTGAAGGGTTTTTGACTAGCCTTCAGGCAAGAGGCTTTTGAACTTTTCTCAAATATTTAAATAAGAGGAATACAAATTTTTACTCTGTATCATTGTTTTCTAGGTTGATAGTTTAGTAAGCTGACTGAAACTTTACTGGGGAATTTATACTCTTTGAAACATTTTTCTATTATTGAAGAATTGAGTAAATGATTTTCTTGTAACCCCCTTAAGGCTTTCTGACACCTTTGCTAACATAAGGCACAAGCCTCTCACGTCACTATACTGACTTTACTCTCTCTAAAGGTTAAATAAGTATCAAATCCTCTATTGTGCTTGATTAATATATTTCAACTTATTGATATTAAAAAGTATTCTATTGAAGAGTAAGGCTTAAGGTAAATCTTTGCTTCTACAGTTTAAAGCATCAGTACTAATTTTAAGTATTAATCCCAGGAATAGTTTTATGTCTATGCAAAGTGAAATGTTTATTAACTAACTAAAATTAAACACACTCACACAACATACATATATATATTGATTTTAGTTAGGTCGACAACTTTCATATGTTTGACTTACAAGCGACTGGGATATTTGAGAGAAAAGGCCAGAACCTCGGGTTCTGTACTAATGACATATATTTGCATATACTAATGAAGAAGAAGTAAGTGAAATTCTTAAAAGTGCTTAATAAACATCTTAATTAATTTTTTAAAATCTTTTTTCAGAGAACTTGGACTTAGCGAAGCAGTTAAAGAATTCAAAGAAGTTACTTCTAAAAGGCAGCCTAGGACTTCTAGAAACTCTTCAAATACTAAGCCATCTAAGCGGGTTAAACTGTAAGCTTTTATTTATATCTTTCCTTCAGATGGAGGTGTGAGGGGGGGCTCTGAGGCTCAACTGATTGATTTAAGCACACTTCTTCTACACTGAATGAACGTTATGTATACTATTTTTAGTTTTGTTCTATAAAATTGTATTTTCCATTCTAATAAAAACTTTGTGAGAAAAAATCGAATAAAACTTTATTACATTTTGATAAAAACCTTAATTAATATTATAACAGAATCAGTTTTGAAAATTTACTTAAAACAGTTAGTTATTTTTCCTAGAATCTCTGATCACATGCATTACTTATATCAGAGTGTATATAAGGAAGAGGATGTGATGTGGCTTGCTAATAATCTTCTTTTTTTTAATCAGTAAGCTGATTAATCTAATTTGGAGATAGTTGGTTGACCTTGGAGCATTAAGAGGAGAGATTTGTTGGGGATTCTGTCTTGGAATTGAAACAAATAAAAATGAATTTGTTAATCAAAGAAGTTTTCATTGCTGTTAACATTTAGGTTTAAATTTCAGCCCCTCTTCAGGGTTGAGTAACAAAAGAAACATAAAAACAAGTCTATATGTTATAATTTAAAGAAGAAATTAATAAAATAATAAGTGTGTCTAGTCAACAATACAAATAAATAAAAAGTGGACATCCATAAGAAAAAGAAACATATATGTTGTAAAAAAAATTAAAAAGTGCATATACCAATGGAGCTTATGGAGGGAGAAAGTCTCCTGCTCTGGGATAACTAAATCATGACAGATATATTTTTGAAAGATTGAGGAAAGGAACTGGAGGGGAATGGGGACATTTAGGGGAAAATTTTATTAAAAAAATTTTATGTCTTTGACGGATTAGGTGGCCTGAGGTTACTGGAATTATCTATATGGGAAAGTAAAAGGTCCGGTGGTGAAATACTAAAATGGTATGATGTGGTCTTATGATAATTATTGTTTTAGGATGTGAAAAATATTACTTAAATGGAAGAAATATAGTCTGTCTATTTTGTTTTTAATGAGATTTACAGAAGTATATATCCATCCATCCACATACATATTTCTATATATACATATAGAAATATGTATGTGGATGGACTCTGCTAAAAGTTTAACCTCAAAAGGTTGAGTCTTCAAAAGTGTGGATTCACCAAAGTCATATGTCTGCCAGTAATAGAGTGATTTGAAAGAGCAGTAGTGGTTTTATTTTTTTTAATATCATACTGACTGCTAATTCTTTTTTATGGATTTTGTTTCTTTGCCCTATATAAGCTACAGAACAGTTATGAGTGGTGCAAGAAATTTTACAAATGATGTTACATTTGCCAATGTGGAGAACGAGGTCTTTTAATTTAGCATATAATATTTTCAATTTATTGGGATTGGAAAAGCCTATGTGTATTTTGGTATTAATTAAAGCTTTGTTAATTTTTTGGATAGAGTGGAAATATAGGACATATACATTCTCTTTCAAAACAAATTCTATTAACCAATCTCTGACTTAGCCATGGGAAATTGCCTTGCCCTTTGGCTTACTTAACATCACACTGAATGACCTACTGGACACAATTTTCCCCTATTTTTCGGATGACGAAAACTTGATTTTCAAAACCCTTAACTTCTCAGTTAGTTATAAATTGTTAGGTATAAAGTATACCTAACCTTACTATTTATGTAAATTATTCAGTTTATTATGTTCGGAAAAGCCTATTCGGAGTATGCAGAAGGTATTAATTAAGGCTTTGATAATTTTTTTTACTTAGAATCTAAATATAGGATACATACATTCAAATCATGGGACAAAACAAAAGGGTAGGGAACGTAACATAGGATGGGAACAACAATAAAAACCTTTTTTGATATACAAATTAGTTTTTATTTATTCCAATTTTAAGAATCCCTGATCAATCCCTCCTGAAGATTAATCTAATCTTGTATTATATTATTTTATTATCTTTAAATTTGTGTTTATGTATATTTTTCATTTCAATAATAATATTGCAGTGATCCAGACTTTTTACCAAAACGAGAGCCTTCTAGAAGAATTAGAAATTTGGCTGCTAAATCATCTGAGACAATCAAAACTGAGTTAAAAGAAGAAGAGGAGGAGGAGGAGAAAGATGAACGTATTTTAAGTAAGAGCTGATAACCTTTCTTCTTTTTATTTGTAGATAGATAAGTTTTTATTTTCTTACATTACTGAAATTCATTTAGTATTTATTTAATCACTTAATTTTAAACCAAAAGAAATTATTACGAAAATTAAAATCAACAGATACATTTATTTTAGTGTAAAAACTTATATAATAATAATTATAGTGTGTGTGTTTATATATATANNATTTATAAGTAATTTCTAAATAAATTTAAACATTAATATGACTGACAGTGAAAATTATTTAAATTTTCGACTGTTAAGGAACATATATTGAAAACCTTAAAGAAAAAAATGGAGCATAAAATACAAAATTTGACGTTTAACAAAACCTTAGGGCCCTTCTGATCCTGGTTTGAAATCAGTCTATAAAATCAAATGCAGAGACAAATTGTAAACACATTTTGGAAAATCCATAATTGTGATTTTTTTCCAAAAATTAGTACCATAAAATACCTCACTAATATTTTCTTTTGCATTTTGAAATTGACTTTTTAATATATTGAACAAAGAATGAATGCCACAACCCACCTCATAATGTTTTCTTCTGCTTTATGAAGAAAAATATATAGGGCTGAACAGTTAAGAAATACTTGGACTTGGGTTTTTCAACCCATTATTTTTAATTTTTCAACATTTTAAGCTTTTGTCAGGAGACCTAACAATCTCCTCAGCCTACTTACTGTGCCACCCAAGTGACCTTGACCTCTATTTCTCTTTTTCTCACTTTTTTTTTTTTTTTTTTTTTTTTTTTTTTTTTTTTTTTAATATTTAGCATTTGAGTGCTAAGTGTTTTTGGATTTTGAAATATTTTTTGTTGGTAGATTTATGCTACAGATTTTCATGGAAGANATATTCATTAGTTTTATTAGAATTTTTTTTATAAATTATGATTTTCTGTTATTATTATTTTCATGTTGTTATTTAATACAATTCTGTACAATCTGTACTGTATGATATTGTAAATTTTGAAATCAGTCAGTTCTTTCAGACAAAAATCATTTGTTATTTTAATTTTTATAGAATTACGGCCAATAAACATTGAAAATGAGGAATCTGAAGCTTTACTCTCTAGGCTTTCTGAGCTGAAAAATGATAATATAAAAATCGATCCTGATTTAAACCTTAGTACATGTCATATTACAGAGTGAGTACTTTTTCTTTTATTTTCTTTTAAACATTTTTTTTATAATTTATATTTTTTAAGTAAAATAGAATATCTAAACATAAATTAAAATAGAGATGTTACCTTCCTATATAGTCATAGATAGTTGCAATTATATCTGTAATTTCCTACTCTCATAATTTCTTTTTTTTTTTTTGTTGTTTTTTTTGCATTTATGTAGTTAAATGTGCTTATTTAGATATAAAAAATGCACATACAGCCTTTTTTTATGCCAAACCAAAGAAATTCCTTGGTGCACCAGGAGGAACAGGCAAAACATTCCTCATCAATTTATTATTGGCATCGATTCGAATGCAGAATTGTATTGCACTCGCAGTGGCATCATCGGGAATTGCATCAACACTATTGGACGGCGAATGCACTGCACACTAAGCACTGAAACTTCCATTGAATTTGAAGCAGGCAGAAAAACCAACTTGCAATATCAGCAAATTCTCTGACTGATTTTAAAAAAAATTATCATTTGGGACGAATGCACAATTGCCCATAAGAAATCGCTTGAAGCGCTTACCAGACTCTACGTGATTTTAGAGGAAACAACCAACCGATGGGAGGCGCTCTTATTCTTCTTGCTGGTGTATTCGTCAAACTTTGCCCATTATTCCAAGATCAATGTCCGCAAATGAGCTGAACGCATGCTTGAAAGCTTCAAATCTTTGGAACCGAGTCGAAAAAATCACACTATCAACGAACATGCATTTGCATTTGTTGCAAGACCTGTCTGCCCAAACATTCTCAAAACAACTTTTAGACATCGGAAATGAAAAAATTCAGATTGATCGCTCCACGTTCGATATTTCGTTCCCGCCTAACTTCTTTCAAATGCAAATAAATATTCAAGCCGTTGTCGACAAGGTATTCCCAAGTCTAACAACCTCCTACAAAAATCCGGATTGGTTGTGCGAACGTGTAATTTTGGTACCAAAAAATGATGATGTAAACAAGCTTAATGAGCAAATTCAATTAAAACTGCGGGCATTTGTACTTGATAAAATTACCGGGACATTAATCGATCGACACAGTATTGTACGAAGAACAAGCTGTCAATTATTCCACTGAATTTTTGAATTCATTGGAACCACCCGGAATGCCATCTCATGTATTAACATTAAAGGTTGGATAACCGGTAATTCTTATTCGCAACTTAAACGCACCAAAGTTATGCAACGGAACCAGATTGACCATCAAAACTGTTCATCAAATTTAATCGCGGCTACAATCATCCATGGCAGATTCAAAGGCGAAGACGTAGTTATTCCACGAAATCCGATGATTCAAGCGGCTCCAATTCCCTTTGCGTCTTGCCTTTGCTATTACCATCAACAAAGCACAAGGCCAATCATTGACTATTGCTGGCTTAATTTTGGAAAATTCATGTTTTTCACACGGCCAGTTGTATGTGGCTTGCTTCCGAGTTGGCATGCAAAAAAATTTGTACGCTTTTACACCAAATAAAAAATAAAAAACATTGTCTCTCCGCTGGCCTTAAGATGAAGTAATAAATAAATATAATTTCCAATTTTCCTTAAATACATGTGTTTTTTTTTTTATTGAGCCCATGTCTACACCATATGTAAATTATTCTGTGAAAAAACTTTATGATAGGTATTCCATGAATTTTTATTTGAAGGTCGTAAATTGCATTAAAAACTCTATTTAAACCGTGTGATAATACAACACTAATGTTTGCTTAGGGCCAGCAATGCCCTAAAAAAAAAAAAATTGGCAAAACGAAGTTTGCTGGGCCCGCTAGTTTCCTATAAACAGGTGTAAACAGCAAATTTGATCTTTCTTGCAGCAAATGACAGTGAGAGTAAAATGTTAAGTGACTAACTAAGACTGGCCGTATCTATAAATGATTTAGTTATTATCTCATGTAAGAATGAAATGAAAATATCAATTATAATAAATAAAATGTTTATTAGAATTATGGGAACAACACACATATGAAGTAAAGTAGTATTCTCATGGGAGCATTATCACCACCAGAAGAAAAAGGATCACTTAATTCCATAGTCTGTAGTAAGATTGCTTAATTAAAAGAAAGTTTTCTCAGGTGGAGAAAGGCTAAAAATTGATTACTTGGTAAAGAACTTTCACCATAATCATGGTGGTTAGTGATTTTGCAGTATTCCCTTTTGTCCCTTACTCACTGTAGGTGTTGAGTTAAATAGGTAAATTTCACATCAGAAATAAAATATAATCTGAAGAAGTGTTATTTTTACATTATATTGGACAGAAACTATAACTTAAAACACATTCTCTATGGGGCGCCAGGCTAGCTCAGGGGATCCGTACGGGTCTCGCAATCCTGACGCCGCGGGTTCAAATCCCGCCCAGGTCAATCTTTTATTTATAAATAGAAGCTTGTCCTGAGCCATGGGTGTTTAGAATGGGGTGGCAACCTGTAGATANGAAGCTTGTCCTGAGCCATGGGTGTTTAAAATGGGGTGGCAACCTGTAGATAGCCCCTTCCTCCATGACCCTAAGTGGATGAATGGAAGGCTAACACTCAAATAAAAAAAAAAATAAATAAATAAAAAACAAAAAACAAAACATTCTCAATCAAATTCAATTCCTAACACACCTCTTATGTCTTAAGGAGGTAAACCACAAAATTCTGGATATTTAGGACCATAATTAGGTCAATAAAATTGTTGAGACTACATTTATTTTTCTCTCAGTAGGTTAGTTATGAATAAAATAAAATAATAGAAACTAATTTTTCTCTTCTGCCATTTCTTTACAGTATAACCTTTGATGACATGAAAAGAACTTAAGTTTTAAGACAAAGAAATTTGTTGAAATTTTTAAACTTCAATAATAGATTATTTATAAATAGAATAAAATATCTATCTAATTTAATGTATATAGGTTGTTGGCTTCCAAAAATAGGTAAGCGGAGCCAGTATAGGAGAGACCTCAATTTGTTACTTGATGGCTTTCACTTTGAGTTTAAAAAATAAAAATATATAAAACTACTGTCTTTATAGGCCTTTAAAAGTAATATCTAAGGTACAAGATTGTTTTTTTTTTAACTTTGATTTTTTAATTGCCTTTTAAATGTTTGCTACAACAATTAAAGATGAGGTTAGGATTCACATTTTATTCTTCTCATTCCCTGAGTGCAATTATTATTTGTAGGTTGGATGGGATTTTCTAATTTTAATGGATTGTAAATATTATTCAATATTTTCTTTTATTTGTTACATTTAATTCTTCTACATTTCATGGCAAGCTTTGCTCTTATTTATTTACTTAACTTAATAATTTATTTTATTATGTGGAGCTGGCAAAATGACATGCAATTTATTCTTTTTGTTGCCATCTTTTAAATCATCTTACAACTTCTTAAATATTATTAGAACTATGAAATTAGTTCATCAACTTATTAATCTTACGTTACATCATAACAAGGGATCTTGTTTCATTGAAGTTTGATATTTCATTCATTTATAGTGGTATTCATGTTCACTTGTATATAATTAACATAGTGCAGTTATTTATTATATATTTTACTGCAGCTTTTGACATTTTCCATTTTCATTTTCACTCCCTAGAACACTTATAGAACCATTTATGATCCTATCTAGGACCATTTATGTATCTAGAGTGTGTTACTTTATTATTCTTTTAGATTTGTATTAAATTTATGAACTTTGCTTTTATTTGAATAGTTAATATCAATACATCTTGATTGTATGCACTTGCCCTTTACAATCCTTCTAAACTCAGTTATAAAAATCCTAGGTTTATTGCATTATAGTCCTAAGTATAACTATAATCCTATTATGTGTAGGGTAATCATCAGATATCTGTAACTATGTTGATACTTCAACAAGTTCTAGTACTGAGGAAATTACACTTGTGGTGAGCACTAACAACTTTTTATTTACTATTACTACTGAATGACCTATACAATTAAAGCTTTTCAACTAATTTTCTTTGGGTAGCAAATATTAGCATACTTTTGAAAGACTGCTTAAATGAGCCCCTTCCCTGGATGGTATTTGTACTGATTAATAATGTGCTGACTACTTAATTGCTTTCATACTACCATTTATGAAATTGAAATTAAAAAAAAAAAAAAAAATAAATAAAAACCCCTTTTTATAGGGCACTTATTTTTTGTTAGAGATCTATAACTCTGTAAGTGTTCTGTGATTACTGTTCAAACCTTTTTAAAATTTCCCTTTGCTAATTACTATATATTTTTTCACTTAAAATAAAGTTTTTTTTTTTTAAATTATATACAAATGATTAATATTGGTCTTTGTTTCAGATTTCAAAAAGCTTTATCAACTTTCCAATTAATTAATCAAGAAAGATTGTTGATGAAAAGGATTCAATCCCTTACAATTCATCCAACTACAGGGAAAAGACTTGTAATTGGAGGATGTGTAAGTGGCAATTTAGGTAAATGTTATTTCTTACTCCAACAATCCTAAAAATTAATCTTTTTAAAATTGTGAGAGAACCTAATTGGTTCAGTCAAGAAATATTTGTGGGTCTTCCAAATTAATTGTGATTAGCAACATTCCATTTTCAATTTATGCTTTTGGCTATCCTAACTGTAACAATATTATTACAGATCATTTTGTTCATCTGTATGCTGTTTAAATATGTATGGTATATTTATATTTCATTTTAAAACATAAAATAAGAAAAATTGAAATAAATTTTGCATTTCAAATGAAAATAGTTCCTTTGTAGTATAAAAGGAAAATAAAATTGGATATATAAAAGAGATGGGTCTTTTTTTGCACTTTGCTCTGAATAAATGACACAATTTGTTTGTTTTGAACATATTCTAATTAAATTTTATTTCTTTGGCATGCATGATAAGAAAAAAACTATATTATTATCTGTGAATACTATTTAAAAGTTTTAGATTAAATTAATTAATAAATTATGGTTTCTCTTAATACTTTACATTTTGTTTCTTAATTTTACCTTTTATATTTAAAAAAAATCTTATTAGATATCCTAATCCATTAGCACATACCCTGTCTTCCAACTCCAACCCCTACAACCCTCCCTATTACCTCAACCGAAAATAGCCTTGTGACCTACAGGGAACTTAGTTCATTTGAAAGTGGTGTCATTGATCACTTTCTCTCCTCTTNGTTTCAATGGTCTTATGGCCCCCTTGGGTACATAATTTGAGTGTGGTGTCATTGGTCACCTTCTCTCCTCATGTGATTGTCATTGAATGTCAGAATGTCATTTTTACTTTTCATTGTAATCAAATTACAAAATATTTTATTTAACAGAATGTAATAAATAAATAAAAGTTAAACAAAAAATTTTTTTAGACCATTCAACAAAAAAAAAAATTGTTAGACCCAAAAACTACGAAAAAGAGACCAGCTTTGACTTTATTGACTATTTCAGCCTTCAATCAAAAGCTATTCAAGTATAATAATTATCACTTTAATGTACATTAGTTTCTAGTTGATCTTATTAAGCATATCAACAATATTTCATTTGTATTTTTTAATTGTTTTATAAACAAAAAGTAAGATATGTACCAACATTCTGAAGAGAGTAATTCTTATTACTGGCATTAATGGGCATCAGGCTGCCATGCCCTTAAAAAAAAAAAAGAAGAAAATTCTTATTAGAATTCAGCTGTGCAACATAACTAATTTTATAAGTTTTGTCTTCATTTTCCTTGAAGTTGTCTGCTTCTGTTATTTTTCTGGTGGTAACTGAAAAGCTGGTGTCCTGAAGATTGCATGACCTTTATTAACCCGTAAGGGATAAATGATCAGGGGGCTGAGAGTCCTTTAGGAGGCTCTATATTTTATTTACAACTCCTATACTGCTTAGTGGTAAAGGGACAATGATGTTAATGAGTAATTGACTTGGAATCTTTTGCTTGAAGCCAGTTTTTAGAGGATGTTCATAATTCCATTCTATCTGCGAGCTACTCAGAAATCTTATATTTGTCATCCCTTTACATTATTTTGTTTTTCTGTTATTATTGTTTTCTTATTAATTTCTCTAATGACTTCCAGGAATCTGGGATTTGGATGCTGGACACTCTGCAAAATTTCATCCTCATCGAGCTCCCATTAACTGCATATCTGTTTCAATTTCTGATCCCACCAAACTTTTCTCAACTAGTCATGATGGCACAGTAATTTGTACTGATCTTGAAATGACTGAGTTTTCAAACGTAAGCATTTCTTTTTCTTTTGTGTTTATTAGTGTAGCATTTTTTAATTTAAGTATAATTACTTGTTATCTTGAAAAACAAATATTCTGTTTGTATTATGAGCATTTAAAATCAATTCCTGCGATATCAATTTTGCAAGGATGTACCATTTGTGAATATATACATTTTATTTAAAGCATTATTTAATTAAATGTTTTTGTTTTCTTTGTTTGTAAAATAACTGTTATAGCATATTGATATAAACATAAAAAATTGTGCTGTTGATATGATTTTTTTTTGTATTGTCTCAAACTTATATAAGAACTTTGATATAAATTGTATTTATTTGAATTTTATATTTATATCCTTACAGTAAAACCCTATACAATTTAAATTTATAAAAAAAAATAAACATTAACAGTGAGGAAATGAAATATTATAAGACATATTATATTAGATACACAAAAAGAGCTGACCAATATTTTTGATAAATTATCCATGTAGAATAACTGATTGATTTTATAAACCTAAATAATGACCATGACTTGGAAACCCCTTTGCCCTTAATTTCAAAATAATTTTTTTGTAATAGTAATAAGAAACAGTGAAAAAACAAAGATTAATTAAGAAAAGAAATAGATCTGCAAACCTCAGTAAATGAGGATAAACAAAGAAAAAATATGAACCCAAAAACATTTATAAAACAAAACATTTATAGTCATATTTTAAAAATGTAATACATTTTTAATTCTGCTGTGATGGTAGAAACAACAATAAGTTATAGAAAGGAAAGGAAGATTTGGATAGGATAGAAAGAATTGTGACTACATTTAGATAAAAATGATAGACAAATATATTAAAACCAATGCTATGTAGATTGAGGGATAAAGTGACAGGACCTCTGAAAATTATGAGCAAGAATTATAAAACACCATAAAAGTGGCCTTTCACAGGTAGGGGATTCTTATGAAATGAACATAGATGTGTCTAATTTGAACAGCTATTCATGTTGGGAAAGAGGTTGTTAGGAGGTGAGAGCCAGAGAGAGAGATAATAGTCAATACAGTCCACATCAGCTCGAACCTCCCCACCCTATAGTGGTTTGAGTTTTATGCATTCATTTGAAATCTGTGGCCCGTACAAAATTTGAATTGACCGGAAAACTAATTATATTTAACATTTTTAGTACTTTACTATTTGCATCGAATTTCTATTGGCATAGTTTTTTATGTTATAACTTTTTTACCACAATATATTAATAACATTTGACATTTTAGAAAATTATAATATGATAGTTAAAACTATTTTTAATGACTAAGAATAATTACAATTTTTTTGCAGCTTTATATAATAAATTTATTTGCTGATTATCTAAGGGCAGGAATTTTTTTTTTTTTTAATATTTAGCATTTGAGTGCTAAGTGTTTTTGGATTTTGAAATATTTTTTGTTGGTAGATTTATGCTACAGATTTTCATGGAAGAATAAGGCACCTGACTTGGCATGATCAGCTTAATGCCCACACTTTTCTTATTTCCCATGGTAAGTTTAATGCACTTATTATTTTTTATTAGTTGCCTAAAACTTAAAAATGAGTGTCTCACTAGGTACAATTATAAAAAATGAAATTATTATAAATTAGAATAGAAAATTTAATCGACATTAAAGGTGATCTTTATTAGGCTTTGTTACTTATTCTCCACTTATTTCTGTAGTGGGTTGATATGCCATTTATGGGATAAACACAGATCATAATTCTATAGCTACAGTTTGTCTAGAGTACCTAAGAATACTTTTACACTATTAAGAATACACTATACTTATTAATAACTAAAATAGGGAAATTTCCTCTTGCCATTAACTCTTCTTTTCTCATTTGCCATATTTTTTTAAACTGTAAATTACAACTTATGTTTGTTTTTTTTAATATATCATTGGAAGATCATATAAAATACTATTTTTTGTCCTATAAAAAATTAAGTAAAGTCTAATATTTAAAAAATGTTGTCATTATTTTTCAAAAATTAAGAGGAAATTACATGGAGCTTTAAGAAAGCTGAGAATTAATGTATCATACAGAACCTTTTTGTAGAAATAGATAGTGAGAACTTAAGATCATAACAAAAGAAGCTAGATTTAGCCAGGCAATAATTTAAATTGTGTGTATGTGTGATGAGTACATAAATAATGATTTTTCTTTGCAGGCAATGGAAGTGTGGGGATTATGGATATACGGGAATCAAGGCCAACAAACAAATGGTTTCCTTGCTTCGACAGATCAGCAAGGACTGTCCAGCACCATCCATTAAAAGATGACTATTTTCTCGTTTCTTCTGGAGCTGGGTATTTTCCACTTATTTCCTAATTCCTTTGCCTATGATTTCCTGTAGGGAAATGAAGTTACATAGTTGGTATCATGATGTGACTTTTGAAAAAAGTCAATGTATCTTCATTGATACTACATTAAAGAATCTAAAAGTATGATCCATTAAAAATGTGTTTTCCTTTTTTGTCTCATAATCTCGAAAAGCTACTCTTTAAAAATTATCACCTGTCCATAATCAGCTTTAAATAAATCTGAATGCAATTTAATAGAAAATATTGAAGAAAGTAATGTGAATCTGACCTTGTGTAAATTTTTTCAATTGTAAATTATTGAAGCCTATTAAAAATCGTTTTAATAAATATTTTAGAGTGCTAAAATGGGAAAAAATATTGGTTTTTCTAAGTTAAAAAAATTAGTTTTTTCAATATTTATATAAATTTAATAGATTATCTAATAGATCAGCTATTAATGAACATAGTGGTTTGCAAAAAGAAGTAAAACTACCAAATTGGTTTCTTTATTTTAAAATTGCAGATTCTAGAGTAAGTTCAGAAAATATGCATAATATTTAGTAGGATTAGTGAAAATCTGAAGAAATATCCAAGACAAATCATAGTACCAAAATGTATAGCTCTCATGAGTGAAATCTGCCATTTTTTTAAAAATTCTGTTATTTCATTATTCTTTACTGAGTTCATTGAGAGATAATTAAAATTGTGGCTACTATGCCATTTAATTATTTCCATCTGTATTCTGACTTAAGAAACCCTCCTTTTTTTTAAAAGAGTTGTTACAATTTTTTAAAAAATATTAAAGAACTCTAATTCTGCATTGTTATGCAACCATTTTAATTTAAGTGTGGCTTGCACTTTCTGGGGAAAAAATATGTATGGCTGGCTACTAGGTAGTTAAAACTCCAGCAGTGAAGATGCTAACATCACGCTCACACTGGAGATTGGATTAATCCTTCTAATTTCTCGACTTTAATAATGATAATTATTATTACATTTTATAATTATAGTTAGTAAAATAACAAAAAATGCTAGTTGGATTTATTAGATTCAATAACAGCCTTTGGTTTTGTGTAAATTATGACTTTTTCAATTATGTTTTCAGTAATAAATAATTGAAAACATTCAAATTTCATATTTAGATCTTTACTAATTTCCATTAGTCCAACTGTTTGACAGAGAATATTCGATGACTTAGTTTTCATTGGAAAATTATTAATGTCTTCCTTAATTTGCCACTTACTCCTTCATCACATTCTAATACTTCTCTATCACTTTCTTCCAAAAAAAATTTACAATTCTTCTGGTATATAGTTCGAAATTACTGCAGTCCCTAACAGAAACTTCACTAACTGGAGTGTTCACTCATGCACACTTTCACTTTTTCCTGTCTCAAAAACTTGGCAAAAATTACTTCTGGAAAAGACAAACCAGATTTTCACTCGTTTTGAAAAAATAACTTATAAAGAGAACTAAGTCAAGAGTTCAATGACCATTGAATTGTCTGGGAAATCCTTTTTTCTGATGCAGAGAGTGGGTGAAGACAGTTACCTGTATGGTGAGGTATGGGTCATTTTTGACTCAGAACAAAAAATCCATTACTTGTCGAACTCTTGTTAAAATACGTACGTAAATATTCTATTTTTACTCATTTGGGAACCTGAAAGGAGCATTCCTAGAAGGGAAAATAAAAAAATTCAGTAAAACTAGCTGAAATTCTATAATATTGGAATTTTGACCCAGTCTTGGCAGGGTGTCAAATGTGTTTCTATCTAAAATTTAGTTTTATGTAACTCCTCTTTCCTTGTATTTTCACTAGTGTAGGTACATCTCACTCTCATTTACTTGTTATACATTTAAGGTATAATGTATAAAGAAGAAAGAATTAAATGAAAAAAAAAGAAAAGAAAAACTAGGAGTTTACTTCAGGTAAGCACCTACTTTTAATCTGGATGGAACATAAGTCACCGTGTTCTTTACTGCGGGGATGGGATCATAAATACCAAAAGTGTTAAGCTGATAATAAAATTCAAATTTGTTCTGAGGTAGGAATATTAATATGAAATTTCCATGTTAAAAACTTACTTTATTAAAATAAAAAAAACTCAACTTCCTTGGAAGAAAATGCTTATATAATGACTTATTTTTTGTTTGATTTCCTTTTCAAAACAGAATGTTTTACTGTTTCAAAAAACTAGCGAGATGCAAATTCCACCTTCCAAAAATATCTCAACTCAACAAAATAAATAAATAAAATATAAACTCATTCAGAGCCAGATTAGTTATCTCCTAGTAACATTTTGTAAAATATCAATTTCCAAAGCCTCTAAGGGAAAAATTTAATTTATGTTTTTCTAAACAATGTAAATTTTGTTAAAAGTTAATTATTTCTTTCGGCATTATTAAAGGAGAAATGTTCTTGTTCATAGGCAGACTTGCAATGTATATGACTTACGGAACTGCTCCTCGTCCATGGCGAAACCTGTGTCAGAGATGAGTCACAGCAAAGGGCTTACAAGTGCATTTTTTTCTCCTTCTGGGGATCAAGTTCTCTCAACTTGCAATGATGATTTCGTTAGAATATTTACATCTCCCCTAGAAAGTTCTCCTGTCTGTAAGTATATAAATATTTATGATCGCAAAGTAGATACATGTGACTATAGTATCTTATAGATTACCATAAAAAAATTTAAACTGTTAATAAGCTAGAAGAACTATCTTTTGAATGAATTACACAACTTTCATTCAAACTGTGAGTCTTGGTTGGTTTTTGGAGGTCATGTCTGGCGAGCATTTATTTTATTCTTTCAGTGAGCTTTTAATTGCTAAGGCTGCTCATTACCAAGACACTTCATAACAGTTATAATATGTTATATTATTAATTATAATACACTAAAATTAATAATATATCCATTAAAGCAGGATTGAAATCTATAAAATTGCTTTTAATAAATTATTTAAGTAAAATTGCTATTTATTTTATTTTTAAATCTCAATAATGAAAGTATGTCATTTAGTTATCCCTGTTTTCATGAAGTAATTTTATCAATATGTTCTGGAGGGAAGACTATTTTACTAAGAAGCATAAGAAAAACCAATTCTTCGCAAATGAATATTAATTTTTACTTTTTTAACGGCTAAGCGCTTTTAAGACTCAAAGCAAAAGCCACAGTAACTAGTGCAATATAAACAAAAATATATCATGAATTACACATTGACAAACAATTAAAAAATTACATTTTATATAGCAATATATATATGCTATTTTATATAATTTATTACACACACTTATTTAATTGTTATTTGTATTTAAGTTATCATTAAGTTATTTGTGTAAACTATTATATAAAATATTTAAATTAACCAATTAACAATTAATAATAACCAATGACATTAAAAATAAACCCGGTGTCAATGAATAAAATTTTCAAATTCACAAACTTTCATTCAATGCTATTAAAATTCATTACACTCAAATATAGTGAAGTAGAGGTCACATTTAAGAAAAATATTTCTTGGTGTATACATCTGAGCAAACTAAAAGACTCAGTAAACATAGATAGAGTGTGTGTGTGTATATCAAAATGTGGAAAATGTCCAGCACTATATGTAGGGCAAACAGGCAGGAAATTAAAATAAAGATATAGGGACCACTTCAGAAAATCACAAAATAGTGAATTCTATCCAGTGAAAAATATGAAGTTACATTATTATATTAACTGAAGAAATATATACTTCTCATTGTCCTAATAAAATAAAACTTGAGAAAATAAACAATAAAAACATGCAAAACAACAGTCTAAACATGCAAACTGTTTCAGGGCGTGAATGCCCTTAATCTGCACTTGGTCCTCTCTCAGAACTACTTACCAGTAGCTTGTTGACTGTGAGGTGGGAGAGAATGTAAGTTATGCTCTTTCTTTAACTTTTAACCTTTACATAAAATTTAAAAAAAATTTATTTAAGTATAGTCAAAATCTTTAACCTCTTCTTTAATATATTTTAATGAAATAAATTGTAATAGCTTTTGTTAATAAAATTTGTGTCATTGATTTAAAATAATGTTTTTATTATTTTATTCATTGACATTAGGTTTATTTATAATGTTATTGGTTACTTTAAATATTTAATATAATTCATGACACTCTTATTTATTGTTTTTCGAATTTATATATTTTAGTGTAATTTTATTATTGTTTGTCAAAGTGTAATTTATAATATCTTTTTTTTATATTGCCCTAGTTTCTGTGGCTTAGAGAATGGGACCCATTGGTCTTGAATGTGCTCAGCTGTTAAAAAAGTAAAAATAAATACTCATTGTGCGAAGAATTTATTTTCTTTATTACTCCCTAGTAATTTTAATACAATTTTGAAAATAAACACAGGTAGAAGCAAGCATTCTAGTGGCTTGAGGAAGTGAGCTCAGGTTTGATTTCTAATTGGATTTATTTAATTTAAAATTTAACAAAAATCACAGTAGTGTAGGTATTCATAACATTAGTCGCCTGACACAACCTGTTGGCTGAATATTCTGTTAAATTGATTTAAAACCCACTCTCTCAAGTGTTAACAAAATCATTTTAATTAAAATTATAAATTTCTATATATATATCCAATAATGGTAGGCTATATAGTGTTATATCCCTATTGAAATATGAAACTTTTCATATCACTATTTAATTACTTTGTTTTATTAAAATGCAGTTAATTTTCAATTTTATATCTTAGGCAAACTTAACAAAATCAATAAATACAAGGGAATAGAATAAAAAATCTTACTACCTCAGCTGGGACTCAAATCCGGATCTCCTGCTTTTTTCAGAAAAGGTAGCTTAGCTGAGGTAGTAAGATTTTTTATTCTATTCCCTTGCATTTATTGTATAAAATTAATGTGGGATTAAATACCACTACTAATATCTGTTTTTATCTTAACAAAATCAATTCATCTGTTTACATATTTTTAGGCTTGTGTTATGTCTTGTCAAACTGTATATTTTTTTCATACTCAAATATATACACATATGCTCACTCACAAGCCACACTTTAATCTTAATAAGGGTCTATTCACTTTTTTATCTGATCACGAGTGTGATATATCACTTCATGCGCATTATTTTGAGAAATATTTATAATTAGAACAACTCTATGAATTTAATAATAATTGTTTGTACAGTTACAATTGTTATATTTATTAAAAATAAATTGTTATAGTTTAAGCTAAATGAAGTTAAATTTTGCTTTGAGAAGCCTCTTACAAAGGAAGTTAAAATAAAGTGAAGTCTAAAATAAAGCTCACCACAAGCAATTGTTTTAATTAATACATTATTTTAATAATTTATCAATTTTCATTTATTTTTTGCTTTCAGTGAAAACTGCCATTGCTCACAATAACTTTACTGGTCGTTGGTTGTCTGTATTTAAAGCTATATGGTATCCAGGAAGAGACGATGCATTTCTTATTGGAAGTTTGCTGAATCCAAGGCGGGTTAGTCATTCTTAGATAATAATTAACTACATTTTATGCTCAGAAACAGGCATGTTTCTTTGTACTGAATGAGTTTGAATTCCTCCTTGCCAGAAATATCTCTAATCGTCTCAACATAAAGTAATATTCCCAACTTAAATATGATTAGTTCTTAACTAGATTTGTTAAATCTAAAATATTTCTTTCATAAAGAGCGACTAGGCCTATGTTAATAGGCCATTCTATGATATTTTTATATTTTAAAAATAACTACAAATTATTTCTTTAAAATATCACAGTAACATTGCATTAATATATTTGTATTTGTTATGTTTACCTTCCTCTAGTTTTATCAAATTTTACTTCTCTGTGAGGTTTCAGTATAAAAATAAATCTTAATAACAAAATTACAATATGTAAGATTTCTAAATTAAAAAAAAAACCAACTAAATTACAATGAAAAATTACCCACTTTACTAATAACAAAAATCTAACATAATTCAAATTTCAAACTTTTACTCCTATGAAAAACAAAGTTTATAGAAAATTATTTGAACCTATAATTGGGTAAAACAAAATGAAATTTCCAGTATTAGTTTTCAGTAAAGCAATAATTTTAATGTTTATGTATCAAATATAAGTTGTTGAATTAATTTTTGAACAAGATGTATTCAATGATTTCTAGGAAAAAAAATGAATAAAAATAGTTTTGTTTTCTCAATAAATATTGTCTATTATAATTTTACAAACATTTAAATATTTTACTAAATCAAAAAGGTTACTGAAGAAACAACTCAAAAGTTCTCATTATTAATAAGTAGTCCTATCATTAATATTTATTATGTTAACACTATTTGTATAGTCTGTTACTAATTGTAATGCATTGCAATTAGTAACATTGTATGCATATGTTACTAAACTATAAATGATTTTAAAAAATTTGGCTCAAATAATTAATTTGCATGAATTCTCTCACCGTAGTTAAAGAGAAAGGTTTAAACAACTCTCTCCAATTTTGTTCACTTAAAAATAATCGTGAAATTGACTTAACTTTCCATCAATCTTATATGTGGGCGAAATCTGCTTTCCCATTTCATGAAGTTGGAAATAAATGAGAGTATATTACATTTTATCGGCTTTTGAGAGCTATGAGTGTAAAAAAAAAAACGGACCACTATACCTGGCTCAATACTTGCAGAGAATGATGACTGGAGGAAGTGCTCAACTATTGTAGTTTTATAAGCTAATATCTTCCTTAATAAGAGATTACATAACAGTTATATGATTTTAATTTTTATAAAGATTAAAATCTTAAATTAAAAATAATACCTCAACCTATCTTGATACTGTCTCTAGCATTTTTTATAGAAATAACCAAAGTGTCTATGGTTTTCATTAACTAGTAGCCTGCAGATACCTTCCAGCTTATTTTAAAACAATTCGCATTAATTTTAATTATCGGGAAAATTCGGTTTTATGTTGTTGTTTTTTAAAGTAATATATCATTGATAGTTATTCAAATATATACCGTTCAGTATCATGCTTTTTATTTTCCATGATATATACATTTTTTTAAAATAAATGTTCAAATTGAGAGACAAAAAAGCTATAATGAACCAACTGTCACATTGCTCAATCAGCCAACATTCATTTCCCTGTTTTTTATTTCTATTCCTCAAAGTAAATTTTAGAAAATATTTCACATTTATTATATAATAGAATGCAGTGCGGTTAATTTCAACTGTATTGCCTCAATTTAATTTATCAAGGCTGTTTAGTTATTGGTTTAACTTTGATGATGAGGCTATTTATAAAAACAAAAACTGGGTTCTTGTTCCTCGTGTGTAATTATTTACTTTTAAAATTACAAGATGCTAAGCTTTAATTTTTTTAAGATAAGTTAGATTAGCCAGGAGACTCAGTACTATTCTCAATTGTCTTAGCGCTCAAGACATTTTTATTCTCAATTATCATTATAATTATTGTTGCCAGGGCTTTTGATTGAATTTAAGGGGTGGATTCATGTCATCTTTCTGAGTAAATCTACCTTTAATTATGATCCATGCTTTGCTGGATTGTATAAAATCAAGGGACCAGAATGGAGCTCTAAACCTGTAGTGTTACAAGATTTCCATATATACTTGACTTGTTTTCCTCTTCAGTTTTTTCAGTCTAATTATTTTCTTCATGTTTGTAAATACACTTTTCAGCCAACTGGAGGTTTGGGTGGAAGAGGTTGTATTTATATCACATTTAAATTACTTTCATTGTTTTTATAGTTATTATTGGTTTTTATTATACAGATGCAGATTTATGGGATTGATGGGAAACTTATCAATGTGCTGAAAGATGAGGAGCTTAGCACAATTACATCCTTAATTTCTGTTCATCCTAGTCTACCACTGGTTGCAGGTGGAAATTCAAGTGGAAAAGTCTTTGTATTCTCAAAATGATCATTTTTTTTTTTTTTTTTTTTTGTGTGGACCCTCATTATTACTTCAATATAAAATGTGCTAAATTCACTATTATTTTAAAATATAGGTTTGTCACCTCTCTTGAGAATGAGTTAAATATAATTTGATTTTTAATAGCAGAAGTCATTAGATGAAGAATATATTTAAATATTATAGGACAAACAATATGTATATACATTATCTAACAAATACTCTGTTGAAGATTGAAATGAAAATAGAAATCATTTTTTCAAGTCATTTTTATTTTTCGGTTTTTATTCAGATTAGTTATATAAAGTTATTTTATTCAAAAATACAAAACATAGTTTAACTAAAAATTTGCATGTGAGATGTACAACATATTTTTAAGTCATTTTTATTTTTCGGTTTTTATTCAGATTAGTTATATAAAATTATTTTATTCAAAAATACAAAACATAGTTTAACTAAAAATTTGCATGTGAGATGTACAACATATTTTTATTTGAACAATCAATTAGTCTACATATTAAATTATGTGTTTAAATTTTTAATATATTTTTAATTTTAACAGCGGGATTTAGAACTATTCTCAATTTTCTTAGCATTCAGGTCATTTTTATTATCAGATATCTTTATAATTATTATTATCAATGCAATTGGATTTAGGTTGTGGATTCCTGTAATATTTCTGAGTAGATCTACTTTTAATAAGGAACTTTGCTTTGCTGGATTGTATAAAATCAGAGGACCAGAATGGAGCTCTAACCCTCTAGTGTTCCAAGATTAGCATATACTTGACTTGTTTTCCTCATAAGCTTTTTCAGTCTAAGCTATAGAAGTTTTACTCTGGAATAGCTAAGGTCCTATAGTTTTAAATTTAATATTTCTAATTCTCTTGAAATATCTCTATAGCCTCCTGTTAGATGGTTGTAATTTTCTTTTCTTTTCTTTTTTTTCCCCAACTTCATGAAAAAATGGCATTTAATTTATCATTTTGAAAGTTAATGTTAATAATTGTAGTATAATAATTTCAGTTGTCATACTATCCAATATCTATTTCTTTAGAAACCTAAATCACTTAGGTCTACGTAGCATATACCATGCAATAAAATATTTTTTCCTAAATGTAAAATTATATAATTAGAAAAAATGTTTTATTAAAGTAATAATTGTGTATGTAAATAAACTTAACATGCAAGTATATTGTTTTTAATATCCTATTTTTACTAGATTTGATCTAAAAATTAGTATAATTGTATAATATATTTTTCCTATTGAGTTGTGATGTTTTATTTTTATTGGATTAAGGTTTATGTACATTCTTTTCACATTTGATCCCTCATATTTTGCCAGTGATTGATTGTTTCAAAAATGACTTGATTTTATTTTGTTTTAACATTGATTTGCTAATGGAAACTTGGTCAACTAAATTTTTTTTTTAAATTCATATGATATCCAAGCATTGGGCATCACCACATATAATAATTATATGTAAATGGTTCAAAACTGTTATGATTGATGTTTAGTTTCCGAGCAAAATTGCAAGATGAAAAGTGTTGTTTTGTATACATTTTTTAAAATAATTCATAAATGTTTAAAGACTTTTAAAAAAGAGAGAAAATTAATAAAATTGTCCTTATAAATAGAATGTTCTCTGGACTTTGACTTTTCATATGCTTTAGAATATTTCTTCACTGAATAATTATTACAAAAAATACCAGATGTTAAAGCCATTTTTTGAGATAGAACAGAATTACTTAACCCCAACCAAGTCAATGAGTTAAGTATTAGAATTAAATTCTTAGTGAATTTTATATGTGTATGTGTGTGTATCTCTATATATATATATACACACTCATGCATGCATACATACATACTTATATACATACACACACATGTACATTTATTTAAATTTTTTTATTTATTAATATTGCTTTTATTTTGTATATATATTCAATGATTAATCCATTACTTTATGTTTAAGATAAGTTACCACAAATTTCTTTTGTCTTAATTATGCATGACTGTTTCATTATTTTACACTTAGAGTTTCTTTTCTACTATGATATTTAATACTGGAAATTTAAATCACATCAAGTCATGCATTCTTTCTTGTTTTAAAATGGTCATATAAACTTATTTTATGTTTACAACTAAATAAATTTTAATCCTACGTTAAACAAAATATAACAAAACTTTGTTTTTTAGACAATCAGAACAATTTTGTAATTCTTGTATATAATCCACTGTATATAAAAATATATTGAATAAAACTGATAAATCTTCAAACCCATAAGTTAGTGTTGTTGTTTTTTTTTTTGTTTTTTTAATGCCCTTCATGATTTTTATTTTGAGGATGAATCCTAGACTGAAGTTGATTGATGAATCCTGATTTGCATGTGTGTCAAAAGGAATTGAATGCATATATTTGTAAAACAATAAGCAAAACTTATGACATGAGTAAATGTTATAATACATAAACAAGAAGTGTATATATATTAAATATATCCATTAAAGCAGGATTGAAATCTATAAAATTGCTTTTAAT
>KZ808331.1:144697-159638 GCA_000696205.2 Oncopeltus fasciatus
GATTAAAAGTATTTACAGTAGAATAATAATAAAAAAGAAAAAAAAAAAGATTAATATTTTAAAGAGCTCTTGTCCTAATAATGATTTTTTTTGTATCAATAATATAACTATAATAAAATGAATTATAAAAATTTGAAAAAATATCTATCTTGCATAACATTAAATTCTACAAAGATGATAGACAATAGTATTTGAGGCAATAATGACCCTCAGTGGTTGCCATGCCTTTAAATAAGAAAAAAAAAAAAGAAAAATATTTCACATTACATTTTTTTTTTACTCAGTAATTTTATCCCATGATTAACTTTTGTGCAAATAGTAGTCAAGTTTATTTGTTCACTGCGTTTTTCTTTCAAATATTTGTTTCCATAAGTTGGAAATTTAAAATCACTTAAGAAATCATTAGCCTGTTTCTTTTCGTCGATCAGCTTTCAATATTAGCATGGAAGAAAAATGTCTTCCTCTTGTCTGATGGAATAGGTGATCCTATCGTCCTCCCAGAGGAGTGTGTTGATCAACTCGTTGCCGAATGATTCGATCTTTCGCCCCAATCACCTCGACTCGAGATAGGGAGGGGGGCAGACATCTACTTTAACGAATCCCTTTCCTACTCCCCTCATCTTGAGATGTTTCCTTCAACCCAATTAGAAGCCCATGTGTTATTCTGTTAGGCAGCTTCTGAATAGATGGATCAGAAACGTGGAGTATTTCAAGGAGCACATTGGTTCCCTTCAATGTTTCGATCTACCCAAAATAGTATAGGCAAAGACATGCATACATATATCTTTGAATATAGTGAGCTGTCGCTATAAACCTGAGAATCTTTTGCTCTTTCTTGATTACAAGAGTCTGTCTGAGCATTATGTACAGCCTACTTTAGTTGTTTGGTGAATAAATTCAATTTATGAATTATGATTGGTCCCGCCATTTACCAGGTATGCAAGTTTAAAATGTCGTTTATTTCTTAAAATATATACACAGTAATTTAAAAAAAAGTATAATATATTTTATTCAAAGTACTGGCCCTCGCTTTCTACACATTTTGTCCATCTCTCGGGCAATATATGGATACCATTCCAAAAGAATGCTTCATCTTTATTTGAAATCCATTCATCGAGCCATTTTCGTACGTTTTCGAAATTGTTGAAGTGTTGCTCCGCCAATGAGTGTCCCATCGATGAGAAGAGGTGATAATCAGAAGGCGCCAGGTCAGGTGAATACGGCGGGTGGGGTAGGAGTTCCCAACCAAGCGAAGAAATCGTTTCCTTAGTCAATCTGGCTGAATGTGCAGGAGCGTTATCATGCTGAAGAATGACTTTGGCGTGCCTGTGAGCCCATTCTGGGCGTTTTTCGATCAATGCGTGACTCAAATTGATCATTTGTTGTCGGTAGCGCTCGGTATTGACTGTTTCGCCGGGCTTGAGAAGCTCGTAGTCGATTTGGTCGATTTTCTCGTTTTTGATCAGTAACATCAAAATCACCACGTTTGAAACGTTGAAACCAACGTTCACATGTCTTGACGGTTGGAGCAAGATCGCCATAAGTCTCAACAAAAATTCGATGACATTCAGATGCCTTTTTCTTTTGATTAAATAAGAAAATCATGACATGCCGCAAATGCTCTTTATTTGGCTTAAAATTAGACATTTTTAACACCAAAGAAAGGTATGATACGTCCACGTAAACGACTTAAAAACAACTGACTTTTGTAAACAAATGACTAACAAACAAAATAGCGTTTAGAGATAAGCAAATCCTTCAATAGGCTAAGAGCGCATTCTATTGGAATTAAAACGACATTTTAAACTTGCATACCTGGTATTGCCATCTTGAAGTTCCAGTTTCTGTAGAGACTTAAACCCTTTTATGACTTATCGCCGGTAAACTAATTGACGGGTTTCAACAACCTTTATGGGGGAGGGGGGGATTTTTCCCCAGCTGAGGACAGTGAGTGTGTGTGTGAGAGAGAGAGAGAGAATGCGACAGTGAAAGTTCTTTCTAAGGAGTGAGTACTTCTAGAAACACTTGCTCATTTCTGTAGGGCACCTAAATGCCGGAATAAGGAATAATAAAAAAGTCTGGTGTAAATAGAGAATAAGCAAATATACATTTGCCTTATTTTCTATTTTTGCACAGTCAGTAACTCAGAGTCACATTTCAATGCAATTTGACAAGTACACTTGTTTTACTAGGAGCGCATGCTTCTCCTGTCCTACAGAACTACAAGTTCCTAATTTCCTCACCTAGGTGCGTTATAATCGTGGCACTAGGCTACCAATTGGGCTTAGAACTTCAGTTTTTTGTGTGTTGGCGTATCTCTGGGGGAAGAAAAAAACCCTGGATGACTGGAAGATGGTTTGATGAGGTCCGTCAGCCATCTGGCGACAGCTCATATACAGCAGTTAACCCCTGAAGAAAATCACAGGTGCTGCAACGGAGACCCCATCAAGTAAGTTATCCAGAGCGGAACTTATCACTCAGCTGAAAATAATTAACTACCTTATTATGGTGTTTTGAGTATGAGTAGGGCAGGTACAAATCTCTGAGCAAGAACACCAAGTGGCGATTATAAATCCCTCTAGTAAGTAAGTATATAAAGCATATATTTATATATATTTGTGCGTATGTGTGTGAAATTGACACAGATTTTTTTAGAAGTAGAATAGTTTCGATACTTCTCGATTCCGGTTTCATTTAACAATTATGGAAAAGTCTCTGCGCCATTAGAAGATGTGTCACTACACTATTGGATAGTTTCACCTGATTTTGGATTAGCTCTTCTAGAAAATGTTTTTATTTTTATCTGGAGCAATATTTGCTCTGGAAGTGAAAATTCAGTGTAATAGAGCGTCAAAGACGTCAGCCGCTGAAGTGACAGCTTCGACGGCTTCCTTAAGTAATTAGTGTCAAGAAGTTATTCAAAATGGACATAAGGCATATTCACAAAGAAAAAAAAAAAGCTACTTAAAGTAAACCCGGGAGAGGAATTACTTAAAAACAAGAGGGCCTCTAAATCCTTTAAGGAGACAGCCGTCGCCTTGTTTACGAAAATCTCTTCGTGACCCCCCACCCCCCTCCTGCTCCCCTCCAAATGGATTTATTTGTTTTCCGCCTTTCAGAAATATGTGAAAAGTGTTAAAGGACTTTTACAAGTTAATAGCTTTCACGCTGATATCCTCTGCTTGGAAGTTTCTTCAAGGTCTTCCTTTCTCCCCTTTCCTCCGTCGTCTGACGTTTTATCATTCTTCCTGATGTACAGTCAATAACTTCCCTTAAGCCTCTTTAGTGTAGGCAGTTGCCTTAATAAATGCAGACATGAATGAAAAACGAACTCAAAATTCTTCCATGTCAGTGCAAATTTAATGAATTAATACCAGAGCCTCCAAAAAAAAATGTGTATTATTAGATAAATATTTTTTTTTTTTTGTGGTATTTAATCCCACGTAAATTTTAACAATTTTTAGTACAAGGGAACAGAATAAAAAATCTAACTGTCCCTGCCAGGACACGAACCTAGATCTCCTGCTATCCGGGCCGGTGTGTTTTCTATTTACTCTACCGAGACAAGTCTGATAAGTTATTAAATTTGGTATATTATTAGGTTCTTAGAAATTTGAGCTCCAGGAACTAAAGAAATACTGAATTCGCTAGTTATGGAAAGTAGCGATTTAAAAAAAGAAATTTTATTTCTTCTTTGGATTACTTACTAAGAATAAAATTTGATTAAATAGCATAAGAGTATTGAAAAGTTTATGGAGCCTGGCTAGCTTAAGGAATCTTAAGTTGGAAATTAATAGTCCTACCACTGCAGATTCAAATCTCGTCCTGGACAGGCTTTTATTGAGAAATATAATCCTGCCGATTGATCAAGGTGGATACCATTAGATAGTCCACCCTCTCTCTATGACCCAAAATGGTCAAAGGCATCTAAAAAAAGAAAAAAAAAATCTTCTAAACTCCTTTCTGACCGAACCATACTATTGAAATGCTCATTTTATCTATCTTTGTAAAATTGACGCCTATATTCAACTTATAATTGGTTCAGAGCTATTCCATTGCTGTGTCGGAAGAAATTCAAGAAGGTCAATTGCAATTGAGATAATGACTGTATAACTTGCATGTCTCGGGATGCCTAAGATATTAGTGAGGGGGAGCCAAGTTGTCATGAAACAGGCTCCACAGCCAGAGGTTCTACGCAGGCGTTTCATACAGAGTTGAAAAGATGGTTTTTTTTTTTTAATTTTACTGTGCGGCTTTTCCGTGGATCTTAGGAAATTATTCTCTTGTTCTCAGGAAATTCCAGCTCAAATTGGGTAATATTTCCTAATAGAGAAAATTTGGTTAGTCGGAACAATGTGTTGACCATGCACTAATGCATTAATGTGGTTATCGTTAACCAGTGTTGCAAGGCATTTCTTTTAAACGGCCATGTCGTTTTTAAATATTTGTCACTTTTTGCACAAACAAACGGATTAAAATGGTCTGACTTAAAATATCAATCAAAATAGATTTAAAATGTACGTTTTGTATATAATTTCTGCCATTAAAAAATAAAATGTAAATTCAATATATTAGTCTGAAGTTTAATAAATGATGACTGTGACAAAACAAACAAAAAACCAAATATATGGAAACTGTTCCAATAGACACAAAATTAAAAAAAAATCCATTTGCCTGGGAGGGGGGATGTAGTGCATATTTAGCCTACATGGAAATCTAAAAATAGTGTTAAGAAGTTTAGTTTTTGATTTCCTTTAGAAATATCGCTAATTGTTTGCTAACCGGTATTAAATACGTGAGAAAAATCCTGTCTTATCTATAAGAGTTCAATGGGCAAAATAAACCTGAAGAAATAACGTTATGGCGGAAAGGAACTGAGCAGAAAGAGGCGATCACAGGAAAAAAACACGGGTCTTCATAGACGTGAAGGAATCCCTGTTACACGCCCTCTATCAAGGCCGATAGCAACCAATGTGCAAATTCGCCCCCCACCCTCCTACCCTCTAACTTCAAAATAGTTCTAAGCCACGAGAACATAAAAAAAAAAAAAAAAAAAAAAACTTAGTAGTCATAGGTATATCACAGTTTATAGCTATAACATTCAGCGCAGAATTATGGGAAATAAAATCTTCCAACGCCAAAAAAATTACTTTGTTTTTTTTTTTTTTAGAGGAATATATTTAGAATAATTTTAAAATCTCATTAAGTCGTATCCAACTTTCCAACCAATATATTCTATTCTTCATTTTTTTTTAGGTAGGTTATTCATAGTTGTTTTTGATATGACTCTTAGACTAATGGAAGAAAGAGTACACTAACCTAATTGGTCGTTGTTTTTTATAGATTGCGACGTTGGAGAGAGGTTCCCTAAAGGCCCTCCTAAGAAATAAGAGAGATATCGTGACTCCCACCCCTAAGGGAGCGCAAGGGCCGACACATGTGACGCTCCGACATAAACATGGAGAGAAGGGCGGGGTCTGCTCTTCCAGGTCAGGTCCACCTTCTGAATTTCCACGCGATCCATTCCCAACCAAAGGTGAACGGACATTGTTCTTTTGGTAAGTAACGTACATCAGTCATCGTAAATTATATTTCGAGTTTCCATCAAGTATTATTATTTATTGACCGCCAGTAAAGAAATAGTCAGTTTGTGACTGGGTGAGAGTATGTACGGAAATAAAACTATTTACTTTTATAGGACACAACTTTTGGTAAGAAAAATGTAATGCTCCATTTTTCCTGCTTAAAGAGTATTAAAAATATTAAACAGACCATACTTTTAATGTCTTTTGAGCAGGATAGATAAATAATTACATAAATAAATTATAATAATTATTGATTGTTTTCTAATTTTGTAGTCCTATATATTTATATTAATCGGAGTAGTAATCTTTTAAGAGTAACATAAAACGCAGGATTTTGGGACGCTTCTCGTTCGTAGGGCGTCACATTTAAGGATTTATTTTTTCTTAAAAAAAAAAGGTTTGAAATCTCCCTCCGTGTTGGATCCAAAAAATTTTGGCTTCGTTGGCAGCCACGCAAGTCTACAGACAGGAGGCTCCTAGGAACATGGGACCACTGGTTTACAGATCAGCTAGCTATTTAATAATTGTTATGAATACGGATGCATTGAAAAAATGAGACCGAAAAGTTTATATTTTCAGGACAAAAGACAATAGCACTTAGGAAATTACATGAAACATAGGTTTCCTCTTTTAAAAAGGGAAAAACATTCGTTCCCATACCAACCAATGTTGGGAATCAAATGCGAAATAATACTACATTCTATTAAGAACTCACATGGGACTATGTTACCTGCATCATATTGTGAGGTTTTGGTCTATCTATTCGTCTCTTACCACGGACCTCTTCCAAACAGACAGAAGGGAATAGAGTACCCTATATGTTCAAATCATGGTGTTTTCATGAAGGATTAAGTAGGATAGTGATTTCACATGGTTTTCAACAGTTGGGAAACTTCATTTAAAATTAAAATACTTTTACCAGATGGTTTGGAAAGATTTATGTTTCACGCTTAAAGCTGGGAGAAGTAAGCCGTTAGGATTGTTTAGAATCAAGCCATTTTTGAAGAAAGGTAGAGGAAGACATGGTCAACGAGGAGAGGTGGAGAGAGAGGACTACGCTCCGATGGACGGTCCGCGGTCCTGACGACAGCCCCTACGAGGGCGGGAGGTTCGTACTGGAGGTCACGGTACCAGAGGAGTTCCCATCAGTAAAGCCAGAGGTCGCCTGCCTCACTGAAGTATGGCACCCAAATGTGACAGCTGGTCCGGGCCGCTTCCCGCTCTTCGCCAAACTATGGGAGGACAGTCACACCCTCAGGTCAGCAATCAGCAGCTTGGTTGTTACTGGACTTCCTTCCTGGATCTGTAGACCTTAGTCATAGGATGTCATTGGCTACGGAGGTAGATGGACCGTTGGATGTCTTTTCATCAGGAGAGGATAGGATAGCCGAGATTGGAATCTCTTGAAATCCAATACAGAATATAACAGTTTTCCCGAGAATTAAAAGTTATATACACATGCGCACTTAACAATCAAGCCTTCCTCCGAGAGCATGCACAAAAGCCTGCAATAATGACCACGGGAGGGCTTTCGGAGTGGTGCCGCTGCCGGTGCCGGTGCTCTTGGGGTTGCTCCTCTTTGGGTTCTCCATCTGCTCTTCTGCCGTCCCCTTCCCTCCATTACGGTTTAGGAATTGCCATTTCTCACCGGCATTAAGGCAATAATGATCCTAGTGGTTGATTTGCCAAAAAGATAAAAAAAACAAACAAAATAGTTATATATTAACATCATTTTGAAGAAAATATTAACGTTAAAATCACTCAAAATACTTGAAAATTAAACTACTCTAGTAGTTTTCAATAAGATTTTATCGAACATTCCACCAGTCTTTGAAATCTTGGAGGATTTTTTTTCTATGCTTCCTTCCTCCAAAATTTCCCTAACTTTTCCAACATAAATATAATATCTTAAACAATTTTTGGTATGCAAATTGATCTCATTTACATCCAAATCGAAATCTTAAAATGTTCTAAAGTTTTCTTAATTTCCTTCACAATCTTCTGTTTAAGAACATAAAAATTAAATGTATACATAAATATCGAGTTATATTGCGGTTTATAGAAACTTCACATGAGATTGGGGTCAAACCCACTTACAACACACACACACACACACACCTCTATGGCATATAATTATAGCCATACATGTGAGTGTGTATATGGAAATAAATTTGTATTGTTCTATGTAAATATTTATAAATTCTCTTTTTGGTGTCTAGTAGATTGGATTAAATGAAATATTTTTTTAAATGCAAGAAATACCACGGCTCAATTCGTTTACTTTCTTAGAAGTTGGTAACCAACGGACCAACTACCTTTGCAGCTAATGTATTTTTTGCTCAGCATTTATGACATTTGCATTAATTTCTTAATGAAAGGAGGTCCATAGAATAACCTTTCTTTCATTTGAATTTTTTAAGATATGAGAGCCTCTTAAAAACAATGATTGCTTTTTACCAATACTTCTTCCGGGTTCAACCGTCTCTAGGAGTTTTTAGGTGCCAAGCTTTCGCACATCGTGTGATGGCTTCTTCAGGGCTGAATGGAGAATGAATCCATTCAGCCCTAAAGAAGCCATCACACGATGTGTGAAAGCTTGGCACCTAAAACTCCAAGACACGGTTGAACCCGGAAGAAGTATTGGTAAATATGTCTGAGGACCGTGGAAGATTACGTGAACATAATGATTACTTTATTAAGTAGACAAATAAAGATATAATTGTATTGTATATACAATTAGATTATTGTTTAAGAAACATATAAAATCCCTAAAAACAAAAGTTGTGGAGTTCAGATTGATCAAGACACAGGGGCAAAATGTAATTAATTAAAAATATTTTATTTGGTTGTGGTTTTTTATCCCACGTAAATTTTAAGCAATTAATGAGAGGGAATAGAATAAAAAATCTAACTGTCCCAGCCAGGAACAGTTTCCTAGAAAAAATTAAATAAAGTAAATGACGAGAGTCGAAAAATAGCTTGACAATGTCAGCTCCTTGGAGTGTAAGATGAAGTTCTTGTTTTTCTCGTAGGTTAGGCTCTCGCCAATGTAGAGGGAATTGAATGAGATACCTGGCGCGTCCTGGTAGCACAATTGGCAAGTGCACCGGCCCGGATAGCAGGAGATCCAGGTTCGATTCCTGGCTGGGACAGATAGATTTTTTTATTCTATTCCCTCTCATTAATTGTTATTTTTGGGTGTCTTGGATATTCCATCAATTCATGGATACTTCTTTCTTTTTTCTGTGTTAGCCTCCCTTGCAACCACTAAGGGTCATTGGAGGGAGGGGCTATCTACAGGTTGCCACCCCATTTTAAACACCCATGGCTCAGGACAACCTTCTATATTATAAATAAAAGATTGACCTGAGCGGGATTTGAACCCAGGATGAATGTCAGGATTGCGAGACCCGTACGGATCCCCTGAGCTATCCCGGCGCCCCATCTTTGAAATTTTTTGTTTACATATAAATTCATTTAATAGTAACACCCGCTACAGACTATTTTCTAAGTAAAATCGATGTCAGCAAACATCGACACTTGTATAACGTTATGGCCATGACTTTTTGTTGAAGCTTAGTTTGAAGTATTTGGGCTTGTAGCAATCTCTGCCATTCAACAGAGTTAGGGACTTGGATTACTCCCTGGTCAGCGGTTGGTCAGTCGACTCTTGTCGGCAGGTCGATAGTGTACATCTTCCAGACCCTGCTGAAGTACCCTGACCCAGGGGAGTCGGAGAACGCCTCGGCTTGGCATCAGTACCGCACAGACAGGGCGATGTTCGAGCGCACGGCGCGCTTCTGGACGACGTCATTCGCCGGGGGCAAGACAGTCGACAACGAGTTCAACTGGAAAACCAAAGCACTGGAGAGAGCTGGCTTCTCCCACTTCAGGGCAGTCCAGCTTTTGTCAGTCTTCGACTGGGACGACCGTAAGATGAGAACCTTCATGTCGTCCGATATGGGCAAGATGAAATGTAATAAATAATTTTTTTTTTTAAATACTAATAAAAAGGTATATAAGTTAATGTGTAAATATTTCACGGACTATAATGGCCTTAGTGTTAGCCTCCCAATCAACCACTTAGATGTAGGGGGTAATTACTGGTTGCCATTACATTCTAAACAATATCCTTGGATCAGGACAAGCTTTTATTTATTAATAAAAGCTTGCCCACTGTGGAATTTGAACCTGTAGTATCAAGATTCCCAGACCCGCACGGATACCCTTATATACTCTGGGACTCCGATAATGGCCTTGAAAACCATTCTAATTATCGAATCGTGATTTAATTTATGATGTATGCTATCCGTACAAAATATGTGCCAGTCGAATTACCGAAATCTGTAAGAGCGATAAATCTGGGAATTAAATTTAACATTATGGGAAGTTGCATGCTGTAACAATGAAGATTGATCACGATTTATTTATGATTTGGTATATAGCTATACAGATAAAGTGAGTAAATAATTAAAAACTTGTGAAAGGTAGCTCATGATCCCCTCTTTCTCTTTATCAACTCTATGTAGAGCACATCACATGAATACTACACATCAATGAAAGATCATATGTACAATAAAATAAATATACACTTGCTTAACTCAAAAGACTATTTTAAGCCTTTGTGGAGTATTGCTCTACTGTGGAGCAATGAGGCTGTAACACACCGTCCAATGGAATCAAGTTATTCCAATCTAATGCTCTTTGAATTATCTCTATAAGTAAATAAAAACTTTTGTCTTCCTCTACGAAATGTATATTTCTTGTTTAAACGTTTTCAAACCTAATGAGTCATCTTCAAGAGCCATTTCAATAGTTGCGATATATCCACGGGGCGGAGGCTCGTACTGGACAGGAGCTCCTTAGGATAATCCATTAGAGTCGAAAACGTTAGAGCAAGAAATATAGATCATATGGAAAAGAAAAGTGTGTTCATATATGTAAAGAAAACCCACAATCCATTTTAAGAAAACTTAGGCTCTCTATTTATTTTTACTAAAATAGACTTTTCAAATTACACCGTTATAACGACTCTCTTTTCAAAGATCTAGTCTAATTTCTGTAACCTCTTAACATCCTAATCTCTTAGTCAGTTCTATCTTCGGAAATGTTTAACTAGTAAATACTGGCCGTCTTTGAAGAGAGATGTCTAGGGCCAATCTTGACTTTCACAAGTGATTGCACTATCGACTGATAGCTCTCACATGTCTTTATAAAATATGTCTAACTGATATTTGTACAGACATCATTATTAAGAAATATCTTGTCTCTTGAAGGAAACAAAACATTATGTACAATGGCATTAGCCTTGTTTAAATGCCTAATAAATAAAAGAACTGCAGAAGATTAATGTTTTGAGAGGAAAGGATGAGTAAAAGTGAAAGGAACTAGATTATCTTGGAACTTTCAACACTAAGCGATCGGTATTAGAAGAAGAAAGATAAGTGTCCACCGAAGTGGTGTTAGGGGAGAAGACGCTGCGGGAAGCTGATAAGAGTTCGGGGAGGCTCGGCTATCTCCGGACGATTCCCCCTCCCACCCCTTGGAGTTGTAAAGGCACAGTCGCGATGCCGCCTCTGTGGACGTTGCTTGTAGCGATTGCCCTTCCTTGGCAAGTTCGCGGCGAAGTTTTCTCCGTCCGCGTCCCTGGCCTTGGGCTCCTCAAGGGCTCGACCAACCACTCACTCTGGACGGGCAGGCCGATCTACCAGTTCAGGGGGATACCTTACGCCAAATCGCCCACTGGTTCCAGGAGGTTTAGGGTGAGTATTTCTCCAAGGGAAGAGACTGATTTATTTTCCTGTTTGCTCAATAGACAAATCAGTCAAACAGGTAATATAAACAATTATTATCAAAAATAAAGTGATATATCACGGCATTCAAAAACCATTTATTAACTCGACCCTGAAACATTTGAAATGTTTCTGATACTCTTTGGATGGTACACATTCTACAATTTAAGCAAAACAAGAATGATTCGGAATGTCCTTTAGTATTCCCACAAATTGACCTTGATAAAGTATCCAACTGCATCAGCAACAGTTTCTTTATTTCTCTCTTGATTTCACATGTTCTCGATCGCTCTTCTTTTTGGACATTCAACAGCTGTAAATATCTTCTGTACTCTAGCTTGTTTCTCAGAGTCAACCGTCAGCTGTGGTCGTCCTTATTCTTCTGATACGGGTTTCGTGTCCTAAGGTATATTTGCAGACGGCGTTCTATTGCGAGCCCCTCCAGGAAACTAGTGTTCCCTTACTTTCTGTCTTTAAACCACATTGGCTATATTGCTTGATTTAGTAAGCACAGCGTTCAACCAGTCACTCGTGAATGATACACGCATTGAGTCAGTCTCAATTTAATTGTAAAATTCCTACATATTAGTTCACAAAGATCAAAGTATAATTACTCAGAATTAATGGGAATATTTTTGATCCTGTCACAATTATTTATTAATTAAAAGTGTTAATCAATTTTATTAATTATTAACTATGGAAGCATTAATTACATCCATATTTATTGGAATTACAATAAATGTAAAGCAACTGCCTATCAGAGTCTAAAAAACCTATTGTAGTCATAATTTTGACTTCTGGAAAGAATAAGTTTCAAAATTACTAAAACTGTTATTTTTATTAGACTATTTCATTATTTTTGTATTTCCGATANACTTCTATTCAGAATTAATTCTGAAAGCTCTTCATGAATAATTAATTGTGATTCACTTAATTGGGTGCTGTGGTCAAGATACTGAACCTAAGCAAGCAGTTTTAGATACATTACTCACAGTGTTGTTTTATAATTGTTGTTCTGTGCTTCTGTTTTTAATGGCCTAGAGGATTCCCCTGAGGTATTTCTGAGGAATCTTAGCCTGTATGACCTTCTTCATTGAAAAGTTAAGGGGTACCAGGGAAGATCATAGGATCCATTAGGGTCTTGCAATCCAGACGCTGCAGATCAAATCCCGTCTTGGACAAGCTTTTATCTATAAGCAAAAGGATGTTTAGAATGGGGTGGCAACCAGTAGATAACCCTTTCCTCCATGACGCTAAGTCGTTGAAAACGAGTCTAATAATTAAAAAAAAATTAAAGAGGAAAAAATATTGCTGTTAGAATGATGTGTTGACAACAAATCTTTATCAGTTTGTTTTTTGTTTTTTTTATGGCGTGTCAACTTTTGGTCATTAACTCCAGGGAGATATTTTTAGAAGCGGGAAGATGTTTTCAAGATGAAGAAGAATCTAATTTTCTTTACTTACTGAAATTTTAATTTATTCCTCTTTAGAGTTACTTCATAAAGAACATGTAGTAACTCTTAAATGGATAACTCGAGAAAATGGATTGATTTTTTCAGAAGATCTTAGATACAAAAGAAGGAGTTAATGGTTTATGGTGATTGATATTGTTCTGAACTGCATTCATGGGAACAATTCAACTGCAGGTTGATTCACCTGTGCGTATCGCACCTCTTCTATTCTTCTAAACATTAGATGTTTTTCCATAAAACTACAATATTACGCGTTGCACGCATTATATTTTTTAAAATATGAATTATTATTACTCTTTCAGATCTTTTTGAACCTAGCTAAGCAAATATATTCAAAAATTAAAAATACAACATTAGACCCTTTAAAAACCGTTCATATTGCTTGTGCTGCAGAAACTCACTTGATAGTTGAAAATAAATTCCTTCCAAAATACTTATAAATATTTCTTCCGTGCTAGGCCATCTAGTAAAGTTACCTTCTGCCAAGCTTTCGCACATCATGTGAAAATTACACCTATGAGCTCTATCTTTCTGCAAAATGTTAATGAGCCATTTATTATTCCTCATTCAGCCCTGAAGAAGCCATCACATGTGTATGAAAGCTCGGCAAAAAGTAACGTTACTACAGAGTCAAGCCCAGAAGAAGTAGGAGGTCCAAAATATCTGATTTACCTCTTACTCTCTTCCTCACCCTCACTCTCTCTCTCTCTCACTCTATCTCCCTTCCTCCCCCCTCCCCCCATCACTCCATCTCTGTCCCCCCTGTCTCACTCTCTCTCTCTCTCTCTATCGCTCTCTCTCTTTCTTTCCCCTTCCCTACCTCCCACTCACTCCTCCCCCTACCTCACGCTCCCTCTCCCTTCCACTCCCACCACCATTCTTTCATAAATATCTTAAAAGCTATTATTAAAGTGATCAGTTTCGAATGGTTTTACGATGATTTTCTACTAATGTTAAATGTAAGACTCTTTGAATGACTACAATTTACGAAGTTTTATTGGTGTATTTTTCGGTTGTAGACCAATAAAACCACGGAATCTATATCTTACATGGGATTGGATGACCATAAAGATGGGCAAACTCCAAAGAGATATGAAAGATCCCGCATCCGACTGAGGCCATTTAGCGCACGTGTGTCAAGATGAGGGTGGAGATGGGAGGTTACTCTTGTGACTTTCCTCTTCTTATCTGGAACTGCTTCTGGGGGTGACTCATAGCCAATAGTTGTCAATTTTCTTTCTATTTCGGGCTTTGTCTATCTACTTCCTCACTTCAAAGCATGTCCCGCCACGTATAGTGAAATGATACCACGGTCTGCAAATTATTCTTTTTTATGAGAACTTTTTGTAGTAATTTTTCATCTTGGCTATTTTCTCCGAAAAAATCCATTCTCTTTTCAGCCCTGAAGAAGCCATCATATGATGTGCGAAAGCTCGGCAAATAACAACAACTTGATACGGTCCAACCCGGAAGAAGAAACGGTAAATAAATAAAAAATAACCACTGTTTGATGTTCTAGTAAAGATACATATGCAGCGAATCCACCCAGAATTTTACGTTCCCTCTGACCTGTGGTTGCGATTGAGCAAACTACTTCCTATAAGAAGAGGATCTTATGAGGTCATCAGCCAAGATGCAACTTGGATCATGTGTCTCTCCCGTCAGCTCATTGGAGCTCAAACCAATTTTCTTATACTCCACTTCATTCTACCTTGGTAGAGGAGACATGTACTACCCTCTTTATGACTCAAATGGTGTCACCTAAGTGATTGTACTCTGGTTTCTGGGGTGTAGTGACACCTACGTCTCATCTAACAGTTTAGAAAAACATCTTTCTCTCTGCGAAATACGACCAAAAAATCCAAGTCTCACTTCTTGTAACCAATCTTTTTTCAGTAATTCACCAAGAAGAAATGCCAGAAGTTCTGACAGTTTCCTGTCATTTCCTACTTTTAAGATAAAATTTAAAATAACTACAAGCATGTTCTAGATACATTGTATAAGTAAGCTCATTATATCAAAAAAATTACTCGACATGTGGTCGTAATTTTTATTATTGTAGAAAATTAAACAACAATATATATATATAATT